>OX344844.2:6356200-6637857 GCA_947037095.2 Nycteola revayana
TCTAATATGTGTACAAAGTTTACGGTGATCGGTTTAGTAGTTTTCGCGTTAAACAAACAAATTTACATTCACATTTATAATATTAATATGATAGTAGACAAGGGTCTTAATCGCGCTACATTTTTAAGGCAAAATCGTTTACCTTTTATTAAACCGACATTTCGTAGAAAACATCATTATCATTAGCCCGTAAACATCCACTGCTGAACATGGGCCTTCTCCCGAGGGAGGGTATTTGCCATAGTCACCACGCTTATCAGGCCGGTTGTTGACCACAGTATTATGTTGTACCACACAAGGAAACGCAGCTGCCCGTTCCTTGATATACGATTATTATAGATGGTGTCATAACAATCGGGACCAACGGCTAAACGTTCCGAGGCACGGAGGGTAGTCCCTCAACCAACCAGACCCAGAAGGAAATCTAAGAATTTACACAAAGATGTCCGGCGTGGGGATCCAACCCACTACCTCCGATATTTAAGGCGAGCCAAATACCGCTATGCTACGGAGGTTGTCGTAGATAATAAAAAAAAAAAATATCACGACAAAGAGCGGGTAGTTGCAGAAACGCCGTTCGAAGACGCCGTTGCTGACACTCATCAGTCTATCCGTGATTATGACTGGTGTAACCCATATCGAAACGTCGGCTACATAAAAAGGTTATGATTTTGCCTTAAAGATAGTACTGCTATTATAACATTTTCATTCACTGTGATAAAGTAAAAAAAAATAAAACCTTTAGAATATAAATTCAGTTTTTCTTTCTCAAGTGAAGTGCGACTGTTTTGAATCAGTGAGGCTTTTGCACTTCACCGGGCAACAGAACTTGGTGGTTTCTGATGAAGTAGCGTAGATGCTGTGTGGCTACCTACCCTCACATTTGCAAGGTAAGTGAGTTTTGTATTCGTTTTATTTTTATTTATTTCGGACTGCCATTAATGTAGTTTTTAAATGTTTTTGAATACTTTACGGAAAAGTTTACCATACACTATGTTTCAAAATTGAGATTAATAAAATTCGACCACCGGCAGGACTTGAACCTGCTTCTTAGAGTAAGCCCCCAATGCCTTAACTAATTAGGCTAAAGTGGTTCCACCATAGTCTAATTGGTTAAGGCATGTAGGTTCGAGTCCTGCCGGTGGACGAATTTTATTAATCTCAATTTTGAAACATTTATGTAGTTAGCCTTTTGACAGGAGGCTTTTACTACTTCACCGGTCGTAAGGTTTTGTTAGACACACCACATTACCCACATCTATAAAACTCTTGATATTTAGTCAAAAATCGGAGGATCGCCTTATCGATTTTTTAAATCACAAAGCCGCCAAACAATCCTTCGTCCAGTCTGATGGTAAGCAGTTACCGTAGCCATCACTCACGGGACTACAGAAATTCAATAGTAATTAATAATTTTAAAGTGTCCCGGTAGTTCTTGGGTCATAACGGCGTGGGTCTGTACGACTTATTACGTTGTAGGCACCAGTTGCGTATAAAGACCCAGACAGGCTACCTTTTCTCAGTTCTGTGGGCTCCATATCCAAACTTTTAAGAGAGACCCTCATCACACACTTTCCGGGACCTTGTGGTTCTTGTAGCTTATACGTCTGATCCAAAGCAAGGCGGTAGCAAAGCCCTAGGCCCTATAGATCCTACATATATCCTAGTATCGTATCAATTTTAATTGGCTGTTTCTTAGGCTCCTTATTTTTTGAACAAGACCCCGTTTACAATACTCAATAAAAATTACTTACTTACTATTCTCCATCTCATCACACGGGGACAGTACCAGGTTCGCCTTGAGAAATTAAACTTTTATAAATTGTATTTCATAACATAATATCTCGCATTAAGTGTCGGAGAATTATAAAAAATTCTGGTTGTCTTGTTACTGTGCCTCAGAAAGTACATCAAGTTCACGTCGGTAGTGCAATGGGTGGGTCGGGGTTGAACCGGTGATCACAAGATCACAAGTCCGACGCCCTAGCCATTGGGCTGCGGCCGCTTCAATACCGGTTTTTAGGGTTCCGTAGCCAAATGGCAAAAAACGGAACCCTTATAGATTCGTCATGTCTGTCTGTCTGTCCGTCCGTATGTCACAGCCACTTTTTTCCGAAACTATAAGAACTATAATGTTGAAACTTGGCAAGTAGATGTATATTGTGAACCGCATTAAGATTTTCACACAAAAATAGAAAAAAAACAAAAAAAATTGGGGTTCCCCATACTTAGAACTGAAACTCAAAAAATTTTTTTTCATCAAACCCGTACGTGTGGGATATCCATGGATAGGTCTTCAAAAATGCTATTGAGGTTTCTAATGTCATTTTTTTCTAAACTGAATAGTTTTCGCGAGAGACACTTTCAAAGTAGTAAAATGTGTGTCCCCCCCCCTGTAACTTCTAAAATAAGAGAATGATAAAGCTAAAAAAAATATATGATGTACATAACCATGCAAACTTCCACCGAAAATTGGTTTGAACGAGATCAAGTAAGTAGTTTTTTTTTAATACGTCATGAACCGTAACCCGCAGTTTACCTTTCATTCATTCAACATCGATCAAAGTTACAACGAACTACAAGAACTTTTATACTATGTTACTTGTTGTATTCTTGATATCAAAAATAGGTACGCACTTGTACGGAACCCTTCGTGCGAGAGTCCGACTCGCACTTGGCCGGTTTATATACTCAGGTAAACGCTGCTGCCTGTTACCAGGTAACTGATTATTATCATAAAAGTACTGAAATGTTTTTTCACATCGAACCTAGTTTCAGAGATAAGCGCGTTCAAGCAAACAAACAAACTCTTCAGCTTTATATATCAGTAGTTACCTATAGATTGTTTTTGTAAGAAATTTTGTGCAATGACATTGTTTCAAGTTTTTCCTTCATGCAGTCATACTACCTTCACAATATCCGGCCTATGTGAAAAATCTCTGACTGTCTTCACGGACAGTAGTATCCAAAATGTTGGTAAAACCAGGTTGAATTTCCAAAATAAAATAAAACACACGCAAATATTTTTCAATATTTATTTTTTAATATACTTTTGGGTTTTGGCACAATTTTTAAACAATGTGTCCTGGTTTAAACTAGGTATTAAAACCTAAACTCTATCTACTTACACATTTGAAACATTTTCGAATGCTAAGTACGGCATGCTGATAAAAAACAAAACTCAACAAACCATGAAAATAGTTGTAAAAAAAACTATTAAAAATAACAACGTTTGTTTTAAGTACGTAATGTAGTGTATCTTTTTGTGATGTTACATTTCAGAGTACTATAAGTACTACATAATATGGCAAGATGCAAGGATATAATCGGCTTTCAATAAATAAATGTCTCATTTGAGACCCTACATCATACATCGGAGACACCAAAATTAAGTAATTCATCATTAAATAACCAGTTGGACCATTTTTCTTTTTTATCAACAAATTTTAATACAAAAAAGTGAATTTCACAAATTTTAACCATAAATTAACGTTACAATATGGTTCCTTTTTTAAAATCATTGCAGGTATATTATGTAACATATAAAAAAGAAGAAAAATCAACTTTTTTAATGAAAAATTGTTGATAATAAACAAGAACGGCCCAGTTACTAACTTTTACATCAAAATATATGCGTATTTACACGTGTTCAACATAAAAAATAAATAATTCAACTTCACTGCTAACCCCTTACACATTACTATGAATACATACTATCTACTTATAAACATTAAAATTCACATACACAATAAGTATTTATTTTACTCGATCTAACACTACGTCAATTACTGGCATACAGTTTTCATATAAAAGGAATTAAAAAAAATAAAAAAGATGAAAAAACAAAAGTTAAACAAGGTTCATATAATTAGAAAAATAAATAACAAAATTAAAAAGAAATGGCAATTAACGTCATCGAACAATTTTTATTATTTATTATTATTTTAACTCGAAATATCTATACAAGTTCGTTTTTACTAAGAACTATATAAAAATGTAATCATTACTACTGCTTAGACACTATCTAGTTATATAAATTGCACGATTCGATAAAGCGATTATTTGTTTATATTATTTATTAATAGTTTAAGGGCGTTACATCACTGGGTATATATATATATATATATTTTTTTTTTATTAAAAAAAAAGGATTTCTATAAGTTTCAACCGGAGTTGCCACTTCCAGAATAATTGGTGGTAGTTAAAAAAAAACAAATTACTGTCCGGATAAGTTGCCTTAATAAGAACATGATTTATAATAAAAAATAAGAATATTTGAATTTGAAAATGTATTTTAGATATGTAACATTTAGATTTCATGCATTTTATTTGTAGCAACTTTATAGACGAACATTATTAATTTTCAGCTCCGGGAATTAAATGACATCAAAAATAAATATTGTTTTGAAAATAATTTTTCAAGTTCAAAGACATTTTGTCGCCATCATAGTTAGGTCAAATAAATATACCACAAAATGTTGGTTGCTTTCATATTTAAATATTTAATTAAAAGTGAATTTAAAAAGGGAATTTAAATACAGTTTCGTAGTATATGTATCATCTATTTATATATTAATATATATATAATATAGTGATGTAAGCCCATAGTTATCCCACAATATTTCGGTGGGGTATAATCAAATCAATAAAGGACAAGTGTCTAAAGTTATTCATTAACAAATTGACAAATCCAGAATTGACCACACAATTTTCATTAAAAAAATACTGTCAGTAACAAAAAAAATAACTTTGATATACGGTATAATGTTCGAGTCACATTATCAGATAAGCTAACAAAAGCTTTAAACCTTCTCTAATTTTTCCAATACTAGGTATGTATTTTATTTCATTGGCTATATTAATTAATGCTTTCCGGTCGTAACTGCTTATCATAAAAATCTCTGCTAAGTCTATGAGTATTTTAATTATTATGCATATAAAGATATCACTGAATTTAAATAAACAGTTCATAGTGTTCAAAACACTTAAATTTTCAAGCAATACGCTTCAAATTTTATTTTTTTTGGTTTGATACATTTTTCTAATTGCTTAATCTAAAGCAGCTACTTATTAACTTCAAACTAAGTTTATACATGGCCACGCGATAGTCAAGATTTTAACATTACCACTAAGAAAATCTCTGAATCGTAAACTTATTAGCCATTAGCCGAATATTCGAATAGATTTTACACTTAACATATTATCTACACGGGAAATTGTTTACTTATTTACAAAGATTCTTTTCTCATTCACCCGGTCCATTACAAGTACACCCAACTATAGATTTAAACGAATATTATGTACGTATATACATATTTTTATTTCTAATTAACTACGTATTGGTTTAATACAACATTTGGCACAATATCTTTTGTTAAGGGGATTATTTATTTGTGCCAAAAATCTAAGATTCTAGTCCAAAAAATGAAATTAAATGAGTGATATTTACATTACAGGAGAACAATTCACCCGTATTCTAAGATAATTTGTTTACACAAATTAAGTTTATTATTACTTAATTGAATGACCAATTTCGAAAAGAACACAATTCATATACTTTGTTAAATGACATGAGCCCTTTTGGAAATAGCATATTTTATTATGAAGAGTCATCTGAAACATGTTAAATGATATAATTGTTCACAATTTCACTGGGAAAGTTAAAACAATCTCAAATTACATAAACCTACGGGTGAAAAATACCAAAGTCACAATTTACTTAATTCACTAATGGAATAATCTCATTATAATTAATCAAAGTATTTTGTAAACGAGAGATCCAATTTGAGACACTGGCATAAACTCACAAAACAATAATTATAATATTATAATTATCTATAGCTATATAGCTACCGTTGGTGAATAACCTTATATACATAGGAGAGGGTTAAGTTCCGCCATTATGGCTGACACTGTCGAGTCGATAGTTCGAATGTCTTCTTGTCCAAAGCTGTCATTTATTACCAGGGGTGGTGAGAAGGAGGTAGGGTGAGGGGCGCGGCGTGCGGGTATGGCCAGCCGCGCGCCGTTCCTCAATCATCCTCCCCAGGAGACAGTGGGGGAGAAAACGCGGGGTTCATGTAGTTACCTCCATTTGGAGGAGGCGATGAGTTGGAAGGTCCTGGTGAGGAGAGCGCAGGAGGCAGGAAGCCCAACTCACTGCCTCCATCGCGACACCATAGCTGCCGCATCTCTTGTCTGCGTGTGCGCATCAAGTTCTTGTATTCGGATATTCGCATCTTCTTACCATCGACTATGCATGTCCTTTTTGGTCTGGGTCGGTACCTGGAAAAGACAGTAACATAAAAATTAGTTAAATATATAATTAAATACGTTTCAGGTAATTAAATATTAATGTGAAGATCTTCAGCATGTTTTAAGGGGAATAGCAAGTCAGCAAGCTCCCTAATACACAAGATTTTTTTGTGTAAAATCTGATTCAACCAGATCCTCCGTGTCTCAGAAAGCACGTTAAGCCGTTGGTCCCGATTGTTATAACTACAACTATAATAATTTTATATCTGCGAACTGCGAAAATCAACTTGCCTATAATCAGGGTGCTTCTCCATATGTAACTTGGACAATCTCGACTGTTCTTCATAGTAAGGTTGTTTCTCCGCATTCGACATGGCCTTCCACCTGGCTCCGAGGATCTTGGAGATGTTCGAGTTGTGCATGTCTGGGCACGCTTTGAGTATTTTCCTCCGTTCGTCTTTCGCCCACACCATGAAAGCGTTCATTGGCCGCTTAATGTGGGGTTTGCCGGCTTCGTCGCGACGTGGTTGACGGACCAGCTTGGCTTTTTCAGCGTCTTCTGAGGGTGATTGGCCTCGTTGATTTGGCATCCAGGATGATGCTGAAAAGAGAAAATTCGAGGTTAGATATTGTATAATTAGCGACTTTTATAAGGATCACATATTCTATTTCATGAAGTGTAACCTATATAATATGATTAGCTTGTGTCCGCGTCTTTGAATAGTTACTTTGGGCTAACCCCAATTTTGAAACATCCTTCATTTACGCTCCTATTGGTCTTACAGCCTACAGCCTTCCTCGATAAATGGGCTATCTAAGACAGTAGTTCCATGACTGCAACAAATATGGACCATAAGATGCTGTACCATTGAATTGGAAAATTTTATAATATTTGCCGTGCTTTCGTGCTATTCTGCAACAGATTCACTAAACTGATATAAAATCGGTTTTCAACGTTTATTTAAAGCGATGCCGATTCGCGCAAACGACATCGCTTATGAGGTACATCACTTTCGCGCTAATCAAATTCCGAATCGTCACATTAAGTGGGTCAGTCCAACACATCCGGATAGCATTCGAACTGACGGATTCTGTACCAAGTGTCCCCGCGATTAATAAGCCACCGCGGAAACATCCCGCAGTCAAAGCGCGGGACATTCCTCGAATTAATTTGAAGCGGGATAATTTATAACATCCTATGCGTGATACGGGCGCGATACACGTCGAATGCAACCGCTGAGGACGTACAGTTGCATAGATAAGCGAATGTGATATTCAGTATTAAGTTTTTATCGGGTTTTTAGAAATTTTCATATGATCAATCCCGTCTTATTATCAGCTTGCAACAGTCTTCAGCTGGACGTAGGCCTCTCTTAATATGCGGCATCAAAATAAATCTAATATGAATCCTACAGTTACAAATATTACGTTTTATAATGCGAAATAGGTATTATAAATATTATTTTGGACATTTCGTATCTCACATAAATATTATGCTTGAATCTGACACTACTTGTCATACGTAGAGCGCAAGTTAATTGTTTTTTTGTAGTGGAACCAAATATGTCAAGTATTATTAATTGTATATTATTATTATTATTATCTCAACTGAAGATAGCCCCCCGTCGGGACCACAATGTCAGATGGCGCTTCTGTGGACTCCCGTATGCGATGAAACATTGCCGTTCAGGCTACCCTAAAATCGACATCTTACTCTCTCCACATTTGAGAGGTTACTTTAATAGAGGCTGTCACATTCAAAATAAAAGTATAACAAAAGTATTTATGCACTGGAATCCTCGTTGCGTCTTTTAGAAAACAAGGCGAGGTTTAAGTCCCGCATTAAGTTATGATTTGTGTGCTCGAGTGTCCATCGAGGCGGGACGACTTTGCGCCGGAAGCTTGTGTCCAAGAGCGCATCTATTTCGCATTTCACGCGATCCTCTTGTTTTAAGGGAAACGACACGACAGTAGCGATTTTGTAACCAATTCGGTTTGGGTGATCGCCAACTATTTAAAGTAGATATTAGTTTTATTGTTGACTGTTTTCATATTAATATGTTGTGTTTATGGAAGTTTCTGTTTAATGGCGACTTAGTGGTTTTCAGTTATATATGTTGCCGGTTCTTGAATTAGTTGGTGACTATTTTATTTTATATGAGAAGTTGGATTTTTTAATGTATGTTATGCTAATATTATCAAGCTGAAGAGTTTGTTTGTTTGTCTCAGGCGCTAATTCTCAAGATCTACTCTCCGATTTGACTTGACTTGGTCCGATTTGACAAAGTAAGCAACCTACGAAGAGGGCGCCCCTCGTCTCAGGGTGGTCGCTGACCTGTCGGTGACCACCCTGAGACCTGAACCGAGCCGAGATCCAAGTCTGGATTGAGGGATTATGAATTCAAACATGACAAAAATGCCACACGGAATCATCAGTAAACTTAAAAAAACTCCATCTTTTTTCAAATGTAGGTACACAATGTTTTGGACAGAGTTATTTGTAGAAATAATATGATATTAATTAAAGTGTTTTCAAACCACTGCGTACTAATAATAATAATTATTGATATAAGAATAAATAATGAAATTTCAGTGTATAAACGAAATGGAACTATAGTATTATAGAATAAAGCAATATATTCATGGTACATACCATAGATCTACGTTCAGATAACCATAGATAATTATAATTAATAGGGATAAGTTACACGGTTTCGTGATAATCTTCATATCTTTATTCTGTATGCCCACTCGCTTGGCATATTATGTTACAATAATTCAGTTAACAAGTATACAACGTGTTAATTAAATAACGCAAAACCTCTTAGGTGGTGATTGTGCTCATGGATATTCATCATTCAGTGACCATACGGTTAGGTAAGAAAATAAAGTTTTTTTTTTACTCGCTTCCTCTATTTCACATACGTAACTCCCGTTCCCGTTCAAGGTAAGTATGAACTTACCTTGAAAATTGCGGAATGCTCCATACAAACTTCCACCCCCCATTTTAGGAAATTGGGGATAAGAAAGAGACAAAATTTAGCCTATGTCACTCTTCATCCCTTCAACTATCTCCACTTATAAAATCACGTCAATTCGTCGCTCCTTTTTGCCGTGAAAGACGGACAAACAAACAGACGAACACATACACTTTCCCATTTACAATAATATTAGTATGGATATACATATTATTATGTAGATCGATAGTACTACCAAAAATAAATCATTACTCTGAGTATTAGCAACATTAAAAACTCACGGTGTAATAAGATAAGATTCCCAAACGTACAGGAGCCACGGAGCCACGTAGATGAAACTACAAGTACTATTTACTAGTTTTATCTACGTAGCTCCTAACTAGCCTTTGCCAGTTTTCAGTAAAATGTCGTCATTAATATCATTTGAAAACCATTTTATTCAGTGTCCCACATACAGTTGCATCTTACCGAATTATTCCGTAGGTATAACTGTTTTACTGTGCAGTACAACATATTAATTATATTTTGCAATTAAATTTGAAACATCAAAATGTTAGGCGGCGACACGCAACGTTTCTCCATTTTAACATTCAACTACTATTTATCTTAAGACCTATTCCTTGTTTATTTTAGAAACAGCCGTTTCGTAATGTCGTCGTTTTGATATTAAAATTGATTTGGATTAACGTGATGTGTTGTAGCGTTTAATTTGTGTTTCAATGCAAAAAGGCAGTTAGGCTAACTAGATTTAAGTAGTAAGACAGGTGACGCTAATACTTAACATCTATATCTGTACTAATATTATAAAGCTGAAGAGTGTGTTTGCTTGAAATATTCTTTCAGTTTTAGCCCATTTATGGAATATAAGGAAGGCTAGGTATATACCTATCTTAACACTAAGTTACTAACGCCAATAGGAGAGGAGCATGAATCATGTTTCAAAATCGAGGTTAGCGTTAAGTAAATATTCCAACTTTTTAAATTAGTGCAGTAGCTTTTTGTGCCATAGTTAAACTTTTTAAAAAAAGTTCTGTATATTCAACTTGTTAAAAAAAGTTGTGAAACTCAAAAGATGTAATAAACTTTTCCTCAATACAAGTGGCCACTGTGCTTATTTTTTAAATATGCCTATTAACCACATTCCACATATCATAAACTATAATAATCTATGATATGTCTATGGTCGATCTCATCAAATCAAACGGAACTCCAAAATTTATTGTTACCGTAAATTGTTAACGGTTAACTTGTTCCTCGATCAAAATTAAAATTGATTTAATATTGTGTTTCTCATCATAGAGTAAAGAAGTTGGGAACGGAAAAAAAGTCTTTGGCATAAATATTATTGACATATTAAATATCTGGCTGAGATCGAAAAAAAAGAAAAAATATTAACATTTCACAATTGATTTACTTTTTTAAACTAAGTTAATTAATATTTATCAAAGTATGTATATTAATAAAAATAAAATATAAGTAGTACGAGCATATCAACGACTTGACAATTTGGTTTAAATTCATATTGTGCTGTGTTTGTAATTAAAAGACCAATGTTTGAATAACATAACATTAAAAAAACAGGTAATGTCAGAATTTTTGACAAGCACCGGGCACTAATCGCCAGTTAAAAATTAACTAATATCAGTGACAAACTAATAATACCTACCTACCTATTTTTTTTATTTTTTACTAGCTCTCCCGCACAATTTCATTCGCTACATTCCCGTTTTCGTAAAATCCTTGACTTAAAATATTGTAACACTCATAAGTAATGTGGCTTTCAATTAATAAAGGAATTTGCAAAATCGG
The DNA here is from genome assembly GCA_947037095.2 of Nycteola revayana. Taxonomy (NCBI): domain Eukaryota; kingdom Metazoa; phylum Arthropoda; class Insecta; order Lepidoptera; family Nolidae; genus Nycteola; species Nycteola revayana. The sequence goes on from OX344844.2 coordinate 6,367,243, forward strand.
TTTATTAGATCCAGAGATTACCCCCTACAACCTCACAAACAATTCACAAACTTTACAATATTAGACAAGTATCTACGTATACTTTTTACCGCCAATAACATAAAATGGCGTCATCGTTTTCACCATTAGCAATAGGTAAGTATTACTTAGTAGGAATTTATCCCACGATAATAACCATCCAACTTTTAATTATTTATTTAATTGTAATATTATGTTAATCTTGTGCTTCTGAATTAATAACAACTAATAAATCAGTCTATATTGTAATTGATTTTATTAAAACAACTCGGTCATAGAATTTTTGACTAATCGAAAGCGGTTTGGTCAGTATTACGGTAAAAAAGGCACTTAGTATACTACTTGATATAAAACTAGCAGTCGTAATAATATTGTCATCCTTTAGACGTCAACTGCTTATATGCATGGACATATGCCATCCTTTTAAAAGATCAATAGATTAGTAAAGGAATACAAAATAAAAATTATTATGAAAATTATAAAGTCAGTGAAATTCCCGCCAAAAATGGTTGCTATGACAACCAACTGTCAATTATGATAAATGGCGACTAAAAATACACACAGAGTAAAAATGAAAATTAAAAACTATAGCTGATATTGTATTTTCCTTATATATATTATATTTAAAGTTAAATATTAGAAATTACGTACTGTGTACCTATGTATTTTGGTAGAACAAATATAGAACTAATTATTTTGTGTAGGTATTCGTTAAGCCGGATGGTATGAACAATCGTTGGGTATTTTTTTATACTAAACTAAAATAGTTTTTTAATCCACAGTAATAAAGTAGCATGTAACAAAATACGTAGTGTAAGAGTAACACAAAACCACATCTAAGTAGGTACATCAGATAATAATAATGACGTTTGAAATGCGTCATTCGCACTGCTTCCAAAAATATTTGCACGGCTGTCTAATCAAATCATTTATGAGATGGCCACCACATTTTGTCCAGTATTAGTATTTATCATCTTAAAATTAGGCAAACATGACATATTTTTGATTCTCTTCGTTGTCATGGAATAGTTTGATTATTATAATGGCAGCACTGCAAATAAATATGACATGAGTATCAATATTTGTTGATGTTTTTTCGAACTTTTATGTACTTTGCCAAGAGACTTGCTACTTTACCGGGAATAAAGGCGAGCAGAGCTCCATCGGACGGATTTAATTACACATATAGTTAGTACGAGGCTTTTGCTACTTCATCATCATCATCATCAACAGCCCGTTTACGTCCACTGCTGAACATGGGCCTCCTCTTAACATACCTTGGCAAGTCAGGATCGTAGAGGGATATTGCCATAATCACCACGCTTGGCAGACGGATTGGTGATCGCAGTAAGATGTAAATCTTGAGCTAATAGATGCTGCTGCCCATCCATCAGCCATATGTCCCTTAGTCGCCTTTTACGACACCCATGGGAAGACATAGGGTGGTCTAATCTAAGCCGGAAACCACACGGCATAACTACACTACACTATACACTAAGCAACATGCGCAAGGAGAATGCGTCTCCTTGGACCTTGGCTCACGGTGTAGGTACTTCTAAGCTAAGTTTTTAGCTACTTTTTTGCAAGGATTGTTACAATTTGAGATGTTAATTGTTGTCAAGTGTCAAAATAATTTACTGCGAAAGGGCATGCTACATTTAAAAGGTGATTACAGTAGGTACGATTAGAGGAAACTTGGAGCTAATAGATGCTGCCGCCCATCCATCAGCAGCATATCCCTAAGTCGACTTACAACACTTATGGGGAGGTGGTCTTAATTCTAAGTAGTAATTTTTTTTTTTAATGATTATCAAGATCAGTGTTTTGCAGTCTACTAGTATTCTTGTTAACTCCTCGTGCTAAGCATAAATGCTTGTGTTACGAGTGGGTTCACGTCGGTAGTGCAATGATTGGGGTTCGAACCTGCGACCTTAAGATCACAAGTCCGACGCCCTAGCCATTGGGCTACGGCAATTTGAATTTTAACTAAGCTTCAGTCAATCTATTAGTAAATACAACATATTTGCTATACACTTACTGTTGCAAGGTGCATTGTATTCCTCCTCTTTGGGCATATTGTATTGCTCATCCATTGGTGGGTATGGCATAAATCGGGGCATCATCATGGCTTGGGCTGGTGACGGTGACCTCTGCTTGCTGAGATTAAGAGGTGCGTCGGGGTCTTGGGGGGGAGGGGAACGAGCGCTAGCCGTTAGTTGGGCTAACTGGGCCGTCGCTGGCCATTGATTTGAAGGAGCAACCTGGAAACAACAAAATAGATTAATTATTGCCATGTTTTGATTAATTATTGCCATGTTTTTGAAATGTTATTTGTTCTTAAACCAATCTATTAAGAAGAAAATACTCGACACTGTAATAACAAAAGACTAAAGATAAGATTGTTTTGGATTGTTTTGGCCTTATTTTGGCCTTGGGCATTAACGATTCAGCGATCAAGAAATCGTCATCGAACAAGCATATTTTATAGTTAGCCATAAGGCTTTTTGCCACCTATGTGAGCCGCTTAAACGCATGCAGGGTTGCAGCCATATTAAATGGTATAAAAAGGACAAACTAAGCAACCGGGGCATGCGTTTGAGGACTCTCTCGATGGGTCTTGGCGGGACAATATCCATATGTTTCGCACAACATTCTTAATGACGAGAGCTCGTTTAGTTATGTAAACTTATCATTGCCGAATTACACAAAGATTTCTAGTCCGGTGTAGGGACCGAACCAACGATCTTCTAGAATAAAAGCGAGACTTTTACCGTTAGATACGCCACGGAGGTTGTCACTATGAATAAAAACGAAAGAGTTCGCAACAGTATTACATCAATGTACCGCAATGTTTATAACTAACACGGTGACGTATCTAATTATAATTTACATAATAAACTCCGCTATTAATTATTATAGGAACAACTTTCATTTAGCATCAAGTCTTCTGTAATTTATATGGTAGTAATATGGCTGCGTGAACCTCTTATATTGGGTAATAAAAATAATGCCTATTTGTAATAGTGATAGCTTGTATTATATATTAGACCGAATTATATGATAATGGTTTAAAATTTTAAATAAGGATAAAAATACCAATAAAAAAAGCCTGAGTTACTCCTTATAATATCAGCTTTTTAGTAGTGAAATCCCGTTTAAATCGATTCTACAATTTTAATAAACAGACAGGCCAAATAAAGTAGCCTAGTAGCCTATATTATACTTTATTAAATTAACTATCTATTTAAAATCGCCGTCTAACCGTTACTGAGATTATTCGGATATACAGATAAAACAACGTTTGATTGTGCTTTTGTTATAAGAACCCTACATACTTTCATATGCCTTCACTACATAGTATAAAACAAAGTCGCTTTCTCTGTCCCTATATCCCTATGTATGCCGAAATCTTTAAAACTACGCAACGGATTTTGATGCGGTTTTTTTTAATAGGTAGAGTGATTGAAGAGTAAGGTTTATATATGATACATCCGCATTGCACCCGTACGAAGCTGGGGCGGGTCGCTAGTTAGTTTTCCTTTACTAAAATAGACACTTCAATTTTATTTATTTCAATATAGATAGTGTCTGAAGCACACCTTAAATAATTTACAGCGTTTCACATTAGACGTAAATAGTTCGATGTAGGTAACTAGTTACTTCATTTTTATGAAATAGTATTTTATACTATATTTTTCAACATATCTTGTATAATGTCCAATGCCCATTTATGCTGGCTACAGGCTTTGAGGTCTTTAAGACATAAATATGTAATTCTAAGAATTGACAAGAAAAGTTCCGGATCTCCATAAAAATAAGTGCTGGGTAAAGTTAAAATACACACAAGAAATAGTAAATTAATGAATCGAATTAAGTCGTTCAACATAAAGAAAGGATGAAATAAACTTTCTAACGAGCACGTTGACGGTAATAAAAAGATTGCACGACACAAACGAGAAACTATTTATTGAAAAAAAAGTATATAATTATTAGAAGTCTTACGTTGGGTGCTTGTGGTGGCGGCGGCCGCATCTGTTCCAGCAAAGGCAGCAGCGCTAGCGGTGGTCCAGGGTACATGCCATGCTGACCGTGTCGCACCATCTCCTGACGCCGCATCAGTTGCTCCTGCTGTAACCGCTGAATCTCCATCTCTGTCGTCACATTCCCCATTTTCTGCAACAAAATAAAACAATTTTAATTAAATTACCAAACCATTGCATCCAAATCTGATATCCAGAATAAAAAGGTAATTTGACCCAGAATGTACATTTGGAAGGCGCTACGTAAAACGTTGACAGTCAAGTCATTAATAAAATAACTTATATGCCGTAACAAAAGGTGCCGCGCGCCGGACGATACCAAACACGCCAAGTTTAATGCTTTGCAACTTTCTGCTATCCGTCTTAACGAGTCTTTCGACAAGATATTTGTTCCTGACAATATATTGCACACTTAAAGGCCCTCTCAACACAAAGAATAAGCTAAAATGTGTGCACAAATCAAGCCACTCGGCGGTCACTAAATCACGGCGACCATAAAGTCGATTCCAAAAAAAAAGTACACCAATTAATTGCTTGGGAGTCGTGACGAATAACACAATATACATTTTATCGGCTCTTCATTAAGTCAGTATTGAATTGTTAATGGTTATACAGAGTTAAGACGTTATAAGGTGATGAAATCAAAACAACTCGACGATGTCAGTTTCCGGATGAACAAGTTCCAACGCGAAATATGAAAAGGATTTGCAATTTTAAAAGTTTCCTGCAAACGTATAAATGTGCCCCTGACAGTGGGAACACATTTAAGTGAATCACTGTCGGCGGAGATAAAAAACAAAATGCGCTAATGGAAGACAAAAGCGAATGCATAAATAAACGTGACATAATCGTGCGAATAAAAAGAGCGGCAAGTGTAATAGGCGTCCCTTCGGCGATACATCGAGTGCCACAGAGCCACAGCGCCACCGGTAATCGACCAAGTTTTTCCATCGGCCTGACAAATTGCCGTCATAACCGAACGGATTAAACTTTTTATTAAAAACAACAAACTGAGCATAATGTATGGGCGTAATCGGCAAGGGACAGATGTTCCCGAATAACGTACGCGATTTATCTAATGTAAAAAGACTTTTATTTAATAGCTCTGCGGAGATGTCCTAGCAATTGGTGCTTATATTTTACAGCGGACCGTCGTTTTGGCATTTTAACCGCGTTTTGATAGCATTATTAATGTTAGAGATGATATAAAAATGTGATTTTTGATAGAGGTGACCAGGTGCTGCGTCACAATTTATTGTTGTCTGGTCACAGGTGGGACAGTTCTTCATAGATATTATATGGATACGGAACATCTAAGATGGAGTGGCATCATTATACTGATTGAAACAATGGAATCGGTGCCAATGGAAATAGGTGGGTGTGATTTGGCGAGCCGCACGGCCCGATGTTTTGTCAATATTGATGACGAGGGTATTAATGGAAACGAAAACATAATTCTGTTATCGTGCCCTTGTCACTTTGTCCACAAGTATTTCCTGCTCCTTTAATTCTTTGATACACGAAATGATGATAGTTAATCATATAAATATTATTAATGGTTCTTATATCTCAACTCTTTTTTTATCGCACTTCAGTCAAATAATACTAAAGACCTTGGCATATTTATAACTGAAAGATTTTTATATAAGTAAAATGTATTAAACACATAGTATATGTGATAAATAATACATTCGACATAAACTTGTATCAGATGACAGTTAATTTAATGTTACAGAAGCTACAAAATTTATTGGAGACGAGGATAACACGACAAATCCCCGTAAAGATGTTGTCAATGAAACCGACACACAAAACCCTAAAGATATACATTAGACTTCAGATTACTTTTAAGCTGACATCAAAAACAATTATAATTGAAGACTAGTGGACAAAGAGATCACAAATGAACATCGGACATACCTACCATGACATAATTTATAATGTGGGCGCCGATATTAATAAAGTAAAAGCATTTTTTTAAGCTGAGCTCAACGAAATTGGTCTTTATGTAGTTGATTTAAAAGCTGTCGGTGTTAAATAAGAAGCTTAGGTGAGAATATACGAAAAGCTTTATAATGAAACAGACGTCATATTGACGTAAGAGATGCAGATCTTTGGTGAAATCATAATATTTACTGTCACAAGCGACGTGCTCTCATTTATATAGATTAATCGGTTCGAGAATTTAGGATTTCGGTGGTTTAGTTGGCTAAGATTCATTTACTTTTACTATCTCTATCTCATGAATACTGGACTGATGATAAAGATCCTGCGGCGGTTGTGTATAATTAATAATTATGCGATTTTAATAAATAGCCTGTAGATTCGTCTTGAATTTAATAATGTATAATTCGTTTTTAGCGGCGCATTAGGCGTGCTTCCAAATTCAAATAAATATTTTTTATACCTACACAAAAAATGTGCCAGATCTAATCTTCCAATAATAATCATATTTACTTTTTCAATCAATTCAATAAAAATTATAATAACAAGAATTATAAATTTATTGAAATTGCTATTTCATTTTCAATTTTTCGATAGAATTTAATGATTATCAAACTTTATTGGGAATCAAGATGGATTCCAATAACTATAAAGTTTTATGCAAATATTGAATTGACCTTATTTAGAAAGATTCGTGTAAATATTGTATAAACTATCAATAAAATATGATTTATTTTTATAGTTACCTATTAGGTAGCCATAATCATGATTGTTAGTAAAATTGGTAAGTCATTAATCACCATATTACATTAGTTTTACAAACTGCTTATTTGGCGCGTAAGATAGGTCAATTGATAGGTCACTTCAGATTTAAAAACCGGTCAAGTCCGAGTCAAGCGCGCAGGATAAGTTCTGTGCCATTAGTAAAAGTAAAAATTTGTGGTATGGTGAGAATGACAAAATTCTAAATTATGGTACTATATAATTTAGAATTTTGTCATTCTCACCATACCACACATTTTTAGTTCTTAATTATGTACAGATATGCAATGTTAAATGATTTATTCATTATGAACTTACTCAAAACTAAAGCCAATTAATTGTCACAAAACATCCCTCAAAAGGCTAACAACATTTGTATATGTTGTTTGTTTGTAAATAAATAATTTACACAGTGATCTGTTGATGATTTGAATAATGCAATAATATAAAAAGGGCTGATGTTTCGGAGGGGATGAAATGCCATTATTATAGTAGAATGCAACACGATGACATTACAAAATGAATTGTTAATGCGTTATTGAGAACAGGGTACGAAGATGCATCTGTTTAGTAAAACGATAGTGTGTTAAATTAGTTCTGCATTTCATTTAGATTTCAAACTAGATATAAATGTAGGTATTAGTATCTATCCTTTCTAATATTATAAACGCGAAAGTTTGTGAGTATGGATGGATGGATGGATGGATGTTTGTTACTCTTTCATGCAAAAACTACTGAATGGATTTGGACTTTGAACTTTGCGCGGCATGGTTAATAAGCTGGGTTAACATAAAGGCTACAAAAAATCACGCTCCGATCCACTGGAGCAGAGTAACGCGGGTGAAACCGTGGGCGCAGCTAGTACTAATATAAAAAACTGAAGAGTTCATTTGTTTGAACGCGTTAATTTCAAGAAGTACTGGTCCATTTGAAAAGCTCTTTCAGTGTTAGATAGCCCGAGGGTAGGCTATTTAATTATAAGAAGAAGAAGAAGTTTCAACGGGAACGGGAGTTATGCGGATGAAACCGGAAGCTAGTTGTACTATATGACTAGTTGCAGCTCGAGATTTCGTCCGCGTCAAATAAGGATTTCATAAGCTATCTGAAAATCCAATCCAAATCAGTAGGTAGGTAGATTAGGCAAAATACGGACAAACAAAGAAACAGACAGACAGCCAAAAGAAATTGGTGTTTTTTATGAATAACATATACCTATACATTAATATTTCCTTATAAATAAATGATAGTCTTAGCGACCAAATACGTTGGTTAAAGCAAACTGCGTTGCAGCCGAAGATCAGAAAAGAGATCAAACCTCACCTCATTTCTCAAGATACCTTTATTGAAACGCGGCTCATTAGCAAAACAACAATAAAATAAAACCGAGAGCCATCACATCAGAAAATCCAATCACTTAACATTAAGATATGACATTAACCACAAAACGGTTGAAACATTATGGCGTACCCCAATTAAGCTGCCAGGACAAGAGTGCGCCACGACCTGCGGGAGTCCGCTTATCTTCGCTTTAAGAGGACATACTAAGACGTGATATGCTGTTTGGATATATTTGACTTTACATTTGAAATGAAACAAACCACGCTAATATGTTTTGGATCCTTATTTTAGATCATCATTTTCTTGCCCTGTTCTCATTATTTTGGGGTAGGCGCCATATGTCAACCTCTCAGACCTCAGACCATCCATCTTTTTTTTGCCTTTTTCTTCATACACATTATCCTAGATTCTTGAACTGTTATCTGAGGGTACATCTCATATATAGATTCTCTGTCGAAACCAACTTTTAAAATCTTATTTACACTACACTTCTTTACTGTGAAGATGTATATTATTATTCTTACTCAATAAAATATCCGACTAGGTAAATAACAGTAGTAGGTAGGCAATAGCAAATCATACAAATCAAAACACTACATAGTCCTTCCGTCTGTCCTGTGACATTCATTTCAATTAACCAATTAATATGCTTATTATTATGAGAAGAAATTAAAATTGCAAGTGGTCACACTATATCTAAGTGACACACACCTGAGGGCACCCTTATGGGGTTAAGAACCACGACCCAGGTAGCCACTGAAATAAAAAGGCAGATATATAAAGACAGACTCATTTAACTATACAACACAAACAACAGTGTTTTTTTTAATCTATACTAATATTATAAAGCTGCAGAGTTTGTTTGTTTGTTTGAACGCGCTAATCTCAGGAACTGCTAGTGCGATTTCAAAAAATCTTTCAGTGTTGGATAGTCCATTTATCGAGGAAAGTTACAGGCTATGTTTCATTATGAAATTCCCACGGGGACGGGAGTTACGCGGGTGAAACCGCGCGTGGAATCTAGTTGCAATATAATTGTCCCGCTTTTTTGCATCCCGCGATCAAAGTTTGCCTTCATATCCTCTTAAACCTGATGCGTATGAGTCGCATTTTGCACAGATCTTATCTAATACAATGATTATGCATTTTGCATAATGGAACTGAAGACTGTTTTGTATTTAGCGATAATGTTTATTGTGATGTTTTGAAATTCTTGATCCTCGAGGTTATTGCCTTTAGGCTCTGAAGCTGGTTTTAATAATTGCGGTTTCGAATGGAAATGAGGTTTTAAGTTCTTATAAAATATATATCCTAAGAAAACTGAAAGTTGTAGGTCGTGATGTTCTTCTTCTCTAGTATTAAGCAGACGATAGGTTTGTATTGGTTGGAATGAAATAAAGCAGCCATGAGATCTCTCGCCTTATTAAATTGTTTAAAAACTACAAACTAAGTAACCCATGCAAGGCGTCCCCTGTGGTAGGTACTTGGATATCGGCTCGGGTCTCTGGGGGATCGAGGAATTATGAATATACTTAGACCCTTTGTTTTAGGAAGGACTTACCTAGTTAGCCACTAGGCTTTTGCTACTTCACCGGGCATAGATTAGGGCCTATTTTACTCCTGAATTACGAATAAATCTGTTTCCACTGAAACTGGGGCGTGATTTTTGTTCGAATCTATAGTTACCTATTCAACCTTTTGTACATGTAATTTAAACTAATATATTTGAGGGATTTCTTTGAATTCGTAGATATTTTATAGTAAAGTCTCTCATTATTACTGGTCTTGACATACTTTAAATTACAAGAAAAAAACTGGGTCTATAAATTTTATTGCAATCACTCACAGTATTCTAAGAAATCGTCATTTAAGTATTATATAAAATACTAGCGACTCGCCCCGGCTCCGCGCGAGTACAATGCTGATGTATTATACATATAAACCTTCCTCCTGAATCCCTCTATCTATTAAAAAAAAACCGCATCAAAATCCGTTGCGTAGTTTTAAAGATTTAAGCATACATTTGGATATAGGGACAGAGAAAGCGACTTTGTTTTATACTATGTAGTAATTTTGCGATGGGTGACGCTGAGCAGGCGGATTGGTGATCGCAGTAAGATGGGAATATCTTTGAGCTGATAGATGGTGCTGCCCATCTATCAGATGTACGCTTAGTTGCCTCGTAAGACAACCAGGCGAAGATAGCCACACGGCTAGCTTCCTACAGCCACGCCGCGTGAGATAATCATAAATAAAAATCAAGATTTATAATATACTAGCTTCCCACGCGCAGTTTTACCCGCGTAACTCCTGTTCCCGTGGGAACTTCATAATAGAATATAGCCTTCCTCGTAAAATGGGCTATCAAATACTGAAAGATTTTTTGAAATCGAACCAGTAGTTCCTGAGATTAGCGCGTTCAAAAAAACAAACTCTGCAGCTTTATAATATTAGTATAGATAATAATAATATGACAGCCTCCGTGGCGTAGCAGTATTTGGCTCGCTTTAAATCTCGGAAGTCGTGGCTTCAATTCCCACGCCGGACAAGATTTTTTTGTGTGAATTCTAAGATTTCTTTCAGGGTCTGGTTGGCTGAGGGACTAACCTCCGTGCTTCGGAAAGCACGTTAAGCCGTTGGTCCCGATTGTAATAACATCATCTATTATCAATCGTATACAAAGGAACGGGCATCAGTGTTTCCTTGTGTGTTACAACATAATACTGCGGTCACCAACCCGCATGTCAAGCGTGGTGACTATGGCAAAACCCTCCCTTAGGAAGAAGCTCCCTTAGGCTGATGATGATGATATAATAATAATAAATTCACATTCTAAATTCTAATTGTAAAAACACACTTAAACGTCAAAACAAGAGTGCAATAACAAAAAGGTCTTCAAAACCGAATCGAAGTCAAAACACTAGGGGTGTCCTCTGAAGTTGAATTGTCATTGAATAACACAATACTTGACGTTGGCATTCCGAATGCCTGTTGAGTGGCAACCCTGCGGTTTCTTCAAATTAGCGCCCTGATTGGTATCGGCCGACGTTCGACACGTGGCCTCACGAATTAGGAATTCCATTTTCGAATTACCGACTTCGGAGCGAGGGAAAAATGACGGTTATTATGGTGTTGATTTACTTATTTGTTTTTAGAACACATCAAATTAAATGGTGGGTTTAAAAAAAAAGAAGTTAAGTTTTTTTTTGCTATTTGACCCTTAAATATTTTTAAGTTTTTTAGTCAATACACGTAAACACGAAATAGACAAAATTCATCTACGAAATACATACCAACTGCTAGCCGCGACTTAGTCCGCATAAAATGAGTACTTTATAAGAAGAATATAGAATCTTAAATTAGAAGTCACGTCTAAAGTGGTACTACCGTTTGATGGAATATACGAAAAATAGACAGACAGAATAAATAAAGCAGCTTACACTTATGATACTTTATAAAATTTGCTATCTACCAGTGAAAGTTTCGTCTAAATCGACCCAGCCATTACTGAGATTAGCTGAAACAAACTGACACAAAGATAGATAGACAGTCATTTTTTTAAATTGTTTTTTTTATTAGTACCTACCAACCTAGGTATTTATTAATTGATATGTGTTTACTAAAAACCGACTTTTCCATCGCATTTTTAATATCCATAACAGCGCTATACCAAGTCAATTCTACAAGTTATCACATTTCCAAATCCGTCAAAACCACTGAACTTAACACGATCAAAGCTAAAACACAAAGAAGCGCCGATATATTAATACACACCACAATAAAAGACCTTTCTATTCATCTTCAAAGTTTACTAACTTTCAAAACACCGTTTTTACAACTTCCCCTGTGACATATCAAACAAAAATCGGTTATAAATCAAGAAAATTAAGTTATAATACACTATGGTGGCATCGTGACTGTAACCGGTCTCTTTTAACTTAACTTTTTTAATGTTGGAACAATTTTTAGACTTCCGTTGACGATGGAAAGTAACGAGATTATAATTTGAAACATGTTTTTGTTATCGATATTAAGGTGTGAGAGAACTTTTTATGGTGTATTTTTGGCGTTTTAAGTTTTTTGGGATGTTCTTTGGGTTTTTGTTTTTGGATGGTCGTTTATGTAGCTTGCCACGAGGCTTCTGCTTCTACACCGGACATAAAGGCAGAGGTCTTAATAAATGGTTTATAAACGAGTAACTAAGCAATCTGCACAAGTGGGCGCACTGTGGGACTTGGACCTCGGATCAGACCTTCGGTCTCTGACGAAGGGGTTGAGGGATTATGAGTTTTAGTTGTTTAGGAAAGTTTTGTGCTACTGTCGCGTACGTTTGTACTGTATGTTCACGGGCCTCTCGGTCATTAGGTCTACAAAGTTTGTTCTTTGGATGTGACATTTTACAATGTCAGATCCAAAAGTGTTATGAAAAAGCAACGGTATCCTTGGATGGTAATTTTTAAAACCTTCTGGCTAACTACATAATGTCCGTCCGCAGTAAAACAAGCAAAAACATGACAATAACGCATTTCATTGGCCATACCCAAAACGCTATTAATTTAAATGAAAAGAATTTTCAGTCAAAGGCTGAATGGCCATTTCTCAACCATCAATACTTCTAGGAAAATGTCAGTTTCCTCGATGACAGTCTTAAGGTAGGTTTATAACATACTAGCTTCCCGCGTACGGTTTTATCCGGGTAACATCCGTTCCTGTATGAACTTCATAATTAAACATAGCCCATAGTCTTTCTCGATTAATAGGGTCTATAACACTGAAAGAATTGTTCAAATCGGACTTGTAGTTCCTGAAATTAGCGCGATCAAGCAATCAAAAAAACTCTTCAACTTTATATATTTGTATAGATACATAACGTTACAAGTACCTATAGGTATATATATAAATATCCTTCCATATTAACGAAATACATAACCCTCAAAGTTTTGTCCCAAAAATTTGCACTTCAAGTACCTATCTTGTGTTCAAACGTTGATAAACAAAAGACGCCCAAAGGTCCAGCGAACCGACGCAAATCCCAGGGGAGGGTACTTTGTGCCCCCTCCCCTCTGCCCCCTCGTCTCTTGTCTTCCTTTGCTCGTCCCACTTCAGCTTTTCTTTTATTCAGCCCACTTGTATGTTTATTTTTGTTTTCCGTTAGCCGGCGGAAGTAATGGAGCTGGATTAGAGGGGATGTTGCTATTTTTTTAAACCGGTTTTCTTGTAATTGAGAATTGTTGGAAAAAGAGTTGTTTGTGGTTTTGATTGTAATGACAGTTTTTAAATCTAAATCTTCTATACTAATAAAGCTAAGGATTTTGTTAGCTTGAACGGCACTGGTCCGATTTGAAAAAATCTTTAGATGCTAGATAGCCCATTTATTGAAGAAGTTCCTCAATAAATGAAAACCTAGTGCGGGAAGCTAGTATTTTATATATATTGTAACTACATAAATTTGGCGAAATAATATTTTCCGTATTACCATTACTTTACTGTATACCTACTGTATTACCTTGTTCACTTTTCATCACAGACTAAGTTCCCGCGTGCAGTTTTACCCGCGTATCTCCCGTTCCCGTGGGAACTTCATAATTAAATATCACTACATATTAAAAAACAAAGTCGCTTTCTCTGTCCCTATATCCCTATGTATGCTTTAATCTTTAAAACTACACAACGGATTTTGATGCAGTTTTTTAATAGATGGATTCAAGAGGAAGGTTTATATGTATAATACGTCAGCATTGTACACGTGCGGAGCCGTGGCGGGTCGCTAGTAGCCTAAATTACTCAGGGATAATTTTGTATTCTAATGGTGGAAAAATGATCTAAATCCGTCCAGTAGTTCTTGTGTTTATTCGTAACTAAACATACATATAAAAATACAAAATTCAGCTGTACATTAATGATATTCTTTTAAACTATACATTCAAATCTTTTCTTTAAACATTTGACGCCGTTTTTCCGGCGTTTCGTCGTATCCACAATATTCTTTCATTCGCCAAGATGATCTTTTGTGGCGATGGAGTTGAAGTGCCGTCATTATTCTGCTCGGCTTTCAATCCTACCACATTTTTAAAACACTGAGCATCGCGCATTCAAAACCATGTAGTGTACCTTAATTAAGCGATTTTACTGTTTTGTGAATTTTTTGAGAATTCGCTGAAGAAGGGAGTCATTGTGTACATTATGAGGGGGTAAATAGCTTTATTTTGACTAGTTTCTGCGCTCCGTTTTAACCGCATAGCTCCTGTTCTCGTGGCAACTTCATTATAAAATATATAGGCTTCCTTGATAAAAGCGATATCTTAACACTGAAATATTTTTTCAAATCGGTCCAGTAGTTCTTGATAATAGCGCGTTCAAGCAAACAAACAAACTCTTCAGCTTTGTATATAAGTGTATGTTATGTTGAAGTTTTTTTATTTTTTTTTGATAAAAACGTAGGATATGTCATAAAGCGTTTTAGAACGTTTGGCTTAAGTTAATATGGAGACTGCACAGAGGGTGTCCCTCAACCAACCAAACCTGAAAAGAAATCTTAGATTTACACCAACATTTCTTGTCCGGCGTGGGGATCGAACTGACGACCTCCGCGATTCAAAGCGAGAATTATACCTGGTATTAACTTAATTTATTAATTTGTATTTTGCAGACACAATAACTCCTTGCCTCTATTTCTCCAAACCACAGTAACGTGTAAATTAATAGGCTTTGTCTACACTATTCCGCCTTAAGAACTAAAGATCCGTCAAGTAAATATAAATCTTTGTACTCACGAATGGCTGATGCCACAAAAGTGCGAAACCACACGAGAGAAAAGATTAATAAAGCTTAGAGCACACTCAACACCTGTCCTTTGTCGCTAATGGACTGCGCCTAATCTCTCGGGAAATAGTGCGGTGAGGAAAAAATAAGAAAAATGTTTCGTAATAAAAACATATTTTGTACTATTTTCTTTACTTTGTTTATATCCTCCGACAGACTCTTTGAGGTCGTGGGTTCGATCCCAAACATTTTTGTGTAAAGAAGATTTTTTTCCGGATCTGGTTGGTTGAGGGATTAAGCCGTTGCTTGGTCCCGATTGTTATAACATCATATATAAAATTTAGTTACCAAGGAACGGGCAGAAGCATTTCCCTGTGCATTACGACGTAATACTGCGGTCACCGATCCGCTGGCCAAGCGAGGTGACTATGGCAAAACCGGAGGAGGCCCCTGTTCAGCAGTAGACGTTATACAAGCTTATAATGATGAAACTTTGTTATATATATGTTTGAATTAAATATCTGTTTATACAGAAAGTAGGTATACAAAACATTCGATTAGAGAATTTAAATACTATGAAAGTTAAGTTTAACTTTAGTTACCATCTTACTGCGATTTCCAATTCATCTACCAAGTGTGGTGATTATGGCAATATACCTCAACAAGCCTGGCTTGCCATGGTTTCTTAAGAGGAGGCCTATATTCAGCAGTGGACATAAACGGGCTTTTGAAAAGAAATAAGTCCAAAAAAACACAAACTAATTTTCGTAACATTTCTTGTAACGTTACAAAATTTCACAAGAAACCCTCAAAATGGAACATCTTATTTCACCAGCATCCCACTCAAGACCGCAGACTTCTCAAACGAGAATCAGTCAAAAAATTAAAAGTTACATCCGAGTTCCGACCGGTTTGAGCTGAAAATAATTGGAGGAGACTTGAGCTAACCGCCCGGATGTACCCGGGGGTAACAAGCGAGTTATCCGGGTAAAGGCTAAGATGGCGGCAACCGCACTAACGAGAATGCAGCGGAGCTTGTGTGAAGCACGCCTTAGATTGGCAATGGTCTGTGTAGGACAGCCCTTTTTTGGTAGGTATTATTTGAGTCTGTATATAAAATCTAGCTTTCCTGTCAGTTTCGCATGGAAACCTTGACTTAAAATATTATAGCCTTTGACACTCACAAAAAATGTGGCGTTCTATTGGTAAAAGAATAAGCAAAAACTTTACCACTATTGTGTATGTGTGTGTGTTAAGCACAGGTTCGATCCCCACCCATTGCACTACCGACGTGAACCCACTCGTAACACAAGCATTTTAGCTTAGCACGAGGGGTTAACAAGAATACTAGTAGACTGCAAAACTCTGCTAGTAATCTTTATAAAAAGAGATAGTAGACTGCAGTTCTACTTCTGATGAAACACCTCCCTTCATCAGTGACTTCCTCTTGCGCTGGTTACTTAGTTTGTAATACAAGTATAGATTTTTTTTTCTAAAATCTTTTTCTAGCATAGGTGGCACTAGCAGAGTTTTTGTACCCTAATAGGAGGTATTCTTGTGTTAATAGTAGGTCGGTAATTAAATGGGTGGGCATCAAACCGGCAACCACATGATCACAAGTCCGACGGTCTAGCCATGTGATTATGGATATTGAGCGTTGAAATTCGGGTTCTGTTATTCCAAATTTACGTTTAACTAAATCTGTAATCATCATCATCATCAGCCCGTATAACGTCCAGAGTTGAACATGGGCCCCCTCTGAGGGAGGATTTTGCCATAGTCACCACGCTTGGCATCGATAGCCGTCTGTCACAAACCTCGGAAATGGCTTTATCCTTTCTCATACTCTGACTATTGTCATATCAACCATATGTGTCGCACACGACTGATCGCGCGCGGATTCAATCGGTCGCAATGCACGGAAGTGATCCTTAAGTAGACTGCAGTTCTACTTCTAATGAAACATTCCCTTCATCAGACCGCCTTGAGCCGAGGTCGAGGGGGCGCCCTCTTGCGCTGGTTGCTTAGCTTGTAGTTTATAAACTATTTAATAAGGTTGGAACCCTGCTCGCCTGTATGTCCTCTGTAGAAGCAAAAGCATCGTGTCTGTCCGAAAAAATATATTATGAAATGTTTTAAATTGATCCTAATCAAATATTTTTCTTGACACATATTTCTGACATTGCCTAAATGATCTCAATACCGCCCCTTAATTATTTACAATCCATACAAAAATCTTAATATAACATCTTCGCTGAATAAATTCAAAGAAAAAATTATGTATGTCAAAAATATGCTGTACATCTTGTAAACACATTTATTTATTTCAATTAATCATAAACATTTATATAAAAGAATTATAAAATTAC
Organism: Nycteola revayana; assembly: GCA_947037095.2. Taxonomy (NCBI): domain Eukaryota; kingdom Metazoa; phylum Arthropoda; class Insecta; order Lepidoptera; family Nolidae; genus Nycteola; species Nycteola revayana. The sequence continues at coordinate 6,384,476 of OX344844.2, forward strand.
TAAACATAATTATATTACTTGTTTGAAACACCGACGGAACTATTTCTACGAATCCGCGTACAAAGTGGTCAAAGCAGAGGAAAATCATTTCTCAACTTTTTATGTTTGTAAGAATGAAATAATGAGGTTAAATATATGTAATCTTGTTATTCTAGGGAATAATATATAATGAGAACATTGTATTGAGATGTGACTTTACTCACTCATCATCATCAGCCCGTACAACGTCCACTGCTGAACATGGGCCTCCTCCCCAGGGAGGGTTTTGCCATAGTCACCACCTTTGGCACGCGGATTGGTGACCGCAGTATTATATTGTAATAAGGGAAACTTTGCTGCCCGTTCCCTGGTATATGCTTATTATAGATGATGTTTTTCAATCGGGACCAACGGCTTAGCGTGCTTTCCGAGGCACGGAGGTTTGTCCCTCAACCAACCAGACCCGGAAAGAAATCTTAGAATTTACACAAAGATTTCCTGTCCGGCGTGAGGATCGAACCCACGACCTCCAAGATTTAAAACGAGCCAAATACCGCTACTCTACGGAGGTTGTCTAACTAATCTAACTAGTCTTAGTCTTCACTAAAAAGATCTATTTAGTCCGTCAGTTAGATTACTAAAAATGTTAGACACGTATTTTTTTATTTATCAAATCAATAAAAATTGATAAAGATACAGAGCGAAAACAAACTATAAAGTTCAAGAGAGGGGGGCTTGTGACGTCACTATTAGGTAAAATTGTACCTAGAAGTGACGTCACACGAAATTTCAACGCGCTGTATTTTCGTCATTTTTTGTTTGACGAACGAAAAAGAAACTGACGGTCTAAATAGATTTTTTTAATCTTCATGTTCATTAAAGTTTTTAAGCACAAGATACATACATAAGCTCACGCCTGTTTCCCAGCGGGGTAGGCAGAGACAATGGACCTCCACTTGCTACGATCCCTACACACATCTTTCGCTAAGCACAAGATAGTATCTTAAATATCTGTTACAACGCAACAAATCAAAACTCAAACAAAAATCGATACCCAAAAGCTTTTCAATCGGCTTTTCCCACAAAAAATTTGTTTATATAATAACATTAAAAATATGTATTTATATTAAAATATAACAAAATAAATGCTTTCAATAAAATGGACGGTATTTTATAGAAGCGACTGATTGACATATACACAATGATCCGTCAAACCCGACAGTCGGACGGGCGTCAGTCGGCGCGTGTGCGTCATCCCTTATGTTAGCGTTTGTTAATACATTGTAATGGGTTCGATGATAGCTACTGTAGTCCCGTGTGGGGATGGCACAGAAAATAATACTTCCTAGTTTTTAAGCAAAAACAAAGTATATTATTATCTAAAATAATGTATAAAGCTGAAGAGTTTGTTTGTTTGCTTGAACGTGCTAATCTCAGGAACCAATTTTTAAAGTTCGATTTAAAAAAGTCTAAGTGTGTTAGATAGCCTATTTATTTAGGAAGGCTAGGTATAGGCTATATTTAATTATGAAGTTTTTACGGGAACGGGATCTACGCGGGAGAAACCACGTGCAGGGAGCTAGGTCGTTAGTTAAAATAGTACCTAATAGTAAAACAGACACAATGGAACTAAATACTTTCGTAGCTTATAATTGGATCATTATTGAACATGGGCCTCCTCTTGAGGAACGGTTTTGCCTTAGTTACCAGTTCACCACGCTTGGCAGACGAGTTGGTCACCGCATTATGTTGTAACACGCAAGGAAACGAACCTGCCCGTGCGTGATAGACCCTTGTTATAGATGATGTTACAACAATCTGGATCAACAGCTTAACGTGCTTTCCGAAACGGTGGGTTATAAAATTTGTTTCAACTTCTATTATAACGGAACGGAAGGAAAATCTACAACTACCCGCAAATGCCCGCAATGGAACTTCACATCCAAAACTAAAAGAAATCAAACAACAAAATAAATATAATTCACTCCTCACAACTGCCGTAGCTATTTATAAAGATATTAACCTTTTCCCGCCAACAATATACTTACACTGAAATACAAATATTTATTTCCACACAATCTTAACCGAAGCGGTGTTTCTCGGTACACTGATACAAAAAAGTACATATACAAGAATAGTCCACGAATAATATATAGGAAACGTACAGTCGGCCACTTGCCTTCAACATAAACAACTTGGTCTTTGTGATCTACTGACGGGAATCACAATAAATGTACAGTCGAACACTTAATAAAATAACAAACAAAAAAATCTGGTCAGTGTTAACTAACAGGCTGATCTAAATACTACACTCTATCTAAACACGGCTTTTGTCTATTCAACGGTATTAGAAGCGATAAACCTTATTGAGATATATCTATATATATTTCTGTTCTGTAGTCTCAATTGAAGAAGGTGGGAAAACTACGTCAAAACATATAGAAAGATCAGATATAAATAATCTGCTTATTTTCTTTAGCTAGCTTTGTACTATTGTGAACAACAGTGGTTCTGTTTTGCGGGTAGTTGTGATTTTTATAGATTTTGGTATTTATAACATAAAACTGTGTTTGAAAGCAACCAATACTGACTGATATATCCAAAATTCAGCTCAAACCACTTTATCGGATTATCAGGCAGATAGTTTTATGACATAGATGTGTGTTAAGAAAGAATATTTTTAAATACAACCCCTTAAGGGATTGGCAGCGTGCTTAGCATAACCTGTAGAAATATATGCAAATCTAACGAGATTGTCTATTAAAACGGGTAGCAAATATTTATCTTAAGCTGTACTGCATTAGACAAGAGATAGTGATAGATAGAAAATAAATTAACTTAAGTTTATAGTGATACAATATTATAAGAAGAGGTTTTACTTCCAACATGAAATGGAGACCAAAATATTTTTTTTTTCGGATGGACCTACGTAGATAGCTGCGAGACTTTTGATACTTCACCGGGCATAAGGGCGAGCAGAGCTCCAGCCTTAATGAATGGTTTAAAAACTACAAACTAAGCAACCTGCGCAACAGGGCGCCCCCTGTGGGGCTTGGGAGTTCACAGTGTGTAGAAAGAAATCTACATAAACAGTCAAGGCCAAACTCTAGTCAACTATTATATATTATAAGTTAAACTATTATAAATAAAGTTAAGCTACAGTTATATTCATGAAGTTGTTCTGAAGAATATTCAAAACCGTCAAAATCATAACCCGATTGTTGACATTCAGTTTCGTAAAATCGATTTTGTTAATAACAAGTCATTTTAATATGATTAAGTCAAAACTTCATAAGAGAAACAATATCCCACCAAATTTACCAATACTAAAAATAATCGTCGACGTAAGAATTAAACTGAAGAAAACGATATTCAATAAATTTAATTAAATATAACATCATATTTTAGGTAATCAAACGGCAAATGTCCCAAAATATGTATAATAAACATTAGCTGACAAAAAACCCAAAAAATATCAATAAACTTACAGATTTGTCGGCCATTTCGATAATGCGGTATCAACACAAAATGGCGGTGTCATTTCAAACCCCTTTCTTCCGCCCGCAACGATTTTAATAACAACATCTCGGTTTTCTTTATTCGTTCTTTTGAAATCTCTTTTAAGCTGAAGTTAGTTTATTACTAGTCAGATCAGGAATTTCAATCTCACATCCTGAGTGTTGCGTCTTTGATGTAACCGGTTAGAATTGCTGCGGTGATAATGAACATTGAGTTTAATATCATAAGGTGGGAAGTCGTTTGAAATACTTTTTTCATTGATGGATCTTCCGAAAGTGAATTTGCACTCATTAATAGTTAGAACTCATTCATTGTGATAGTATTCGCAGAAGTGCTGACGTACGTGTTATATTGAGATATTCGTACATACTAAATGTTTTATGATTCTCATACAACTGTAATTATTGTAGATTATAAATGATTTCAGCTTTTTGTTGGCATGGATAACCATGAATAATCATGCAGATATATTTTCACGTTTTCAAAGAATAGGTACCTAAAAGCTTTTATCAATAGTCTAGACTTACCTATGTCATAATATTAACATTTGACTCTTGGCCTGGGGTCTGCGGTTCAAATTTTATGTTTAGTCATAATTGCTTCAAGACTAAGATATCATTAAGTACCTATGTTAAGTTGTTAAAGGTTCGCGGGCCTCTTTGACTTCGGCTCTACATAAGTTTCATTGTAAGTCAGTGGAAATAGCTGGTGAAATTTTCATGTACCTATATTTAGACGATTTAAACATTATTTGTTATTATTTTCGGCCCATATAATTGTTTATTAATCAAACAAGCTAATTCCGTGCCTAATTAAACCCTTTCCCCTCCCATACAAACTATATCTACGCCCATATATGGCAATACAGATAGATCAAAATGATCAAATGGTAGGTACAATCGGGTGCACCTTTGTTCGTCCCATGGCTTTGAATGGAGCAATCATTGTATAGCCCATCGCTGCGTTGCTCATGTTATGCTCAGCTATTACCTAGTTACTATTTTAGGGACATAAATGTACAGTTAGTTACAGAAGTTTATTTGTCCCTGGAGTTTAATTTTGTATAATGTACTATTTGTGTGTGTGTTACAACAATTTTATTGTAATTGCAAATGAAAGAAGACAAATACTTTAATTAATTTATTTATTATTATTTCTGTACAGATTATTATATATCCTTGATAAGATAATGATAAGTACCTATTTTATATAAAGCATTTTAAAAATATACGGATTGATACCAATATATTACTACACAGTATAAAACAAAGTCTCTTCCTGTTGTCTAGTCTGGCTGTCCCTTTGTATGCTTAGATCTTTAAAACTACGCAACGGATTTTGATGCAGTTGTTTTAAATAGGCAGAGTGATTAATTAGTAAGGTTTGTATATGTTTAATACATTGCAAATATAGTTTGTATAAAAAAATATTTGCAAGTAACTTAAAACATCAAATATTGCTAGCTATTAATTCACAAAACACTACAAATATACAAAATGTCACCACAAAAAAGCATACCTACCTACAAAGCGAAAATTAATCAACGAACTCTAACAGGGGCCTAATTAAGATAGGAAATAGAATATTAATGTTAATATATCATCGCGCTTCTAAAATTTCAAAGGGAAATAATGTCATTATCTCAAAACGTATTGGATCAAAGAAAATACCGTCAATAAGTACAGAACATCATAATAACGTTTATAATGGCTCTCGTGAAAAAAAAAATGTCTAAATTAATTTTTCCGATCCGTTCTCACAAAAGAGGCTATCTCTTTGATAGACTTTCTTGTACAGTCGCACCGACAGTTATAATTGAGAACGTAGTTGATTAAACTAATAATAAAGTAAATTTAGTAATTAAAAATACATATTTGTTTATTTAATATTATAAAATGTACTACATTGAACCTGTACATGCAGCAACTTATAAAACAATATAAAACCAGTCTATTAATTATATGATTTAGTAGAATTATTTTTATTATTTCACTTTTACGAAGGACTTTGATAACGTGATACCTATATTGGCAAATATTTTTACTACATTTTTAATTCCATTATGGCTTTTATATTCTCAAATTTAATTGTTTCTATAACAAATAGAATGTATTGTTCCTTTCAAAATACCAATAACCCTTTTTCATAATATCAAGAATAAATGATATTTACCATAAAGGTATTTTTTATTGTAAACATCATTTTGGCGGGACCAGTTCTTGTAATTGAAAGATTTTACCACGAATATTTAGTACCCATTTAGTACTATTTTGTACTAGTCCTAAAAAAATGGTACCTACCTAAAGTATGGTATTTTTTATTGTATAAGTATACAATAAAAAAATGAAAACGTTCTTTTTCTGATTTAAAAGATCTTCTATAAGTACTTTTGCTAACGACTGTACAAGTAATAATTTATGCAAGTGGTCAGAATTTGTTGAATAGGCCCCTTTTAATCACAAAATGATTCCCCGTACAAATAGGAGTCCGTGAATAGGAGGGCTTCTAAGAAAATGTTAAGTGCATTAAAATTTTGTTTACAATAAAATCAATTATGTTACGCAACTAAGGGACGTAGGAGAAATTAATTCTTATTCATATACACAAATCGATAAGTCATTTTATGAAATCAGTTTTTTTTTGCAAAAACCTTATTCGTAAATCGTACGATTATAAAAAAAATAAACAACCGACTTGATTGGTAAAAGCTCCTCACGGGTACACAATCATTAAAATTTGAAATTCGAACGCCTTTGATTCCAGAACGATTATGTACCAAACGCTAATAAAGTCACCATTTTATTTTGATCTTTACCCTCCCTTCGCGCTCTCGTGTTATAGACGACGGAGGGGTAAACGAATGGAAATCCGCGGCCTAACTTAAATAAGCTTCTCATTCAATACAAGCGGAGAAATGTAAACAGACAATCAGTTATTTTAAAGATAGAATTCAAATTGCGAATGAGGGAGCAGTAGGGAGGGCATTACATACCTACGTAATTTGACAAACGCTTTTAAACTTCAATGTAAAGACTTCGTTTGAATTTCGAATGTTAATTTCAGAACGAATTACTTTTTATTGTGAATGTATTCATGATGACGTTAAACTTATGTGTTTCTTACGTGAAATTACGTAAGATTATATAATAATATTACTTTTATTTATAAATTTAATTGTTGCAGCCCACGATTTTGACGAATTCGCCCACAAGGATTGTTTATGGTTTTGTGGTAATAAGATGACACTGCCAAACCGGAATCAACGCACATTCAAGCGAACAACATTTTCTTTAATATTTCTACAATTGCTAATCTAGCTACACAACTTTATACTGACACTTACAAAAACTAATTAATACTGTCAGACATATTGATATTGAATTATGATATAAATGTTAGCAATAAACAACAATAATTACAAATCAATAATTTCAACAATTCCAAATAGTTTATGCTCGTTGATTTCATTTTATCTATGATACTAAATCATAGCGTCACAAAAAAGGTTTATGTCTATCAGAATACCGTTACAAAAAGGTTTGTATATAATATACAGGTTGGCACTGCCGCGATAACGTAAATGGAAAGAATTGGCAGCAAACAACACTCCCCGACCTCTTTGAGACCGAATGTAATCTGTTTTGTTAATTTTCGTCGGTGTTTTTCATCTAAACCCCGGGAAAGGAACGGTTAAGTTTTGTTTGCGTACCCGGGAATAATTTGAGCGTTTGTTTCAACTGCCACCTCTACAAATAAATGGGAACATTTGATTTTTGTTTTGTTTGAATAAAGAATATTTGTGAAATGTCACTGATTGGCTTTTATATTTTTTTTTATATTTTTATTTATGGAACATTCGAATGGTTGTGTCGATTTATTTGCGTGAAATTTGAATGATGCTCAAATTTTTTTTAGATAGTTAATAATAACAAGATTTATCGTGTTCAAAAAAATTGTTGATAAATCTTTAATGGGGAAATTCCATGTTTTTTTTACATATGACACCAGCTTTCCTACATATATTTTTGTTACAAGGTACAAATATTTACTAAAGCTACCTACTTAATTAAAACATCGTACCTATACAAGCGTAAGGACAGAATATTAAGCCATTATGTATCAAGGGATGCCTTATTTGAATAAGCACAAATTGTCAAAGAGATTTTATCTGGTTAAACAAAGATGTTCCTTCTGTTAGCTTTTGCCCTCACGAAACACGGGGGTGCCTATTTAATGGGATCGGCTAATACGCTTGATGATGCCTACGATTTTGTTAACCCCCTTGTTAATAAGGGTGTTTTGTCTCTTCTTCAGCTTTTGAAATGATAAGGACGGAAGATAAGATTGTGTAAATGCGGTCGCGCGATGACGTAAGCGGATTATTTTTTGTTATTGTTGCGTTATTACGATTAGATGTGATTCGAATCTTTATTGCGTTTAGATTCGGGTGATAATGAATCAAAGTAAGCTTTTATTGACCCCTTTTAAGCTCTTCTCTATTGTATTTCGCAATAAATACGTAGGTAATGCATTAACAAAAACAAATTACTAAAAAAAAAAACAATAAAACTTCGTAACTAAATCTATGGAGCGAAAGAAAAATGGACACCTAAATTGAACAAATTAGAAACATGCTCAGCAAAACCTTACGTAAGTAACAAATAACAGAACCGCTAACATTACGAACAAACCGACAAGTAATTTAAAGAAACACGTGTTCAATCTAAAAACACTAGCGTCCAAAAATAAATGCGCTATCCATACTAATCATTCCCAAAATACTTCACCGCAGCAAACAAAAATAGTAGCAAGCCCATCCAAATCACAATCATCAATCCCAATTAAAAGCTCCCCAAACGTGAGAGAAATCAGACAAAACATCGCCCAATCACGGAGACCACAAAGGTCGCATTATAGAACACCCTCTTTTTTTAAATTTTCTATGACGCGTCATCGTGACAGAGGATCGCGGTTACGTCATTAGGACATGCCGCGTCACTCCGACACGATTTGTCGCCGTTTATCGCGGTATTTTTTGCGGCAAACGCGTGTTATCGCCACACGTACAATATGCGTAAATTTTTCGCCACCTAATGTGTTGGAAGTAACTTTTGAAGATAAGCTATGAAAGCGAACGCTTGCTTGTACGTTTTTTGTCGGTTAATTTTGCTGAAAATGTTTACGTTGCGTTATTTAATTTTGTAAAGATTTGAAAACTTGTGTGAGTTTTTTTTTATCAAAGTTTTTTTATAACCTAATGCGGAAATTAAAACATGACTGAAAACCTTATTTGTATATTGATTTGGAAAATTAAGCTCATTTTTTATCTAGGTGGGAATCGAATCCAGACCAGCTCACAGTACCTACGCAAAAAAAACGACTAAATAATAATCACAAGAAAAATCATAAAGCGCCGATGTGATAATCCAATTCAATTACCAACGTAACAGAAATACAATTTAAGTGCGCACTACATTCCACATTCGAAAATTTAAAACGAAACTACGTCAAAAAGTTCTACTTGTTTTGCCGCCAAAATGCTAACCCTTGCCATCATAATGCGGAAATAAAAACATGACTGAAACCATTATTTGTACTGTACAAAGTTGGTTTGGATACGAACAGGAGGGGTAAACGCGGGCACTAAAAAGCACAAGAGGACTTCAAATGGCACGCGTCGAAGACCACAACAAACGAACGCGGCTGCGATAGAACGACAATCGGTATAATTTTAATTAGAGAAAAATTGCCGCGTCGAAATGCGCAAGTGGTTGTAGCGTCAGATAGTGATCTACGGCAATTAGAGTAAAAATAAAAATGGGGGTTTAAAAATATCTTTGTAGTTTTATTTTGAAACATAATGATAAGTTCGTCAGTTTATTTGTACGGGCGATATATTCCAGTGAGTGATAATAATATGTTGTGTTACGGCTCGTGTAAAATTTTGGCCTCCACTTTGGCCTTACCCCTTTCGGAAGTTGTTTTATTTTAATATTTTTTCACCGTATTTCTACATAATATCAACACACGGCTCAAAGTACTTAACTTATTGCGGCATCGTTACGTTATCTTCTGAAAAAAATATAAATTGCAGAAATTTATATTTTTTTCAGAAGATAACGTTAACATTTATGTGTTATTGATTGTAATGAGCATTTACTTAAGGTTCATATAGACATAAGCAGCGTTATACATGATACGGAAAGACAAAAATTCATTCATGAAAACGATTTTTTTTATTTCGTGCAGTTTTTATAAAATAACATGATTCGAAAAACTAAGAATACAACCATTATAATTTTAGTTACATAAAATGTTTCCAGGACTAAAATAACCTAATAAAATATAAATTTTGTATGCTGACGGTAAAAACTCATCGGAACAATACTAGAGGAACCCTTCCGCAAACAATTAGCGCACAAGAGCCCTCCGAACAACGGCAATAGAGCGTCCCTCTAGAGCAAAGCTTCCGACTGGCTGCAGCCATCATACCTTTGCCTTTGCTTCTTTAGCCAATGCTCAAAAGCCCGTCGCTTTGTTTTAAATCAGTCGTTTAAAAAAATGTTTTTTTGAGGTTAGGTCTTACCTAACGAGTTTGTTTAAAAATGTTTTGATGCCTTTTTGTCTTCCTAATGCGCCTGTTAGAATTGTTAAAGGATATGAATAAAATAAGTAGCTGCGCTGGTTTATAAACTAAATAGGTCCTAAATACAGTTTCCAGATTGGTATTATTGCATTTTTGGCATTATAATTGTATTTTTTGTGCAATCATTAAAAGATTTTTTTTCGCACGGACATATTTAGTTAACCCTAAGACTTTTGCTACTTCACCGGGCATAAAGGCGAGCAGAGCTTCAGCCTAGATAACAAAAAAAAAATTATAGAGCAAACAGTTGCATCATCTTCTATTATCAGTTTAAAGTGTATTCAAATATTCATTGAGGCAGAATACGACGTAAATATTACCTGTATAAGTATAATAATTCTTAAAATAGTTACTCTAGATAATATTTCTAGATCTCAGAAGACTAATGATGAGTGTACTGTTATCTTCCGAAGCATTTGGTCGTAAAAAGACAGTTCACGGTAAAGGCACATACGACGAATGTTTCTAGCGTATAATGGCACATCAGACCTTATTATTCTGAGCTCTAGATTTATTAGGCATCATACATACATAAGCTCACGCCTGTTTCCCAGCGGGGTAGGCAGAGACAATGGACCTCCACTTGCTACGATATCTACACACATCATTCACTTCATTCACTCTCATAACATTCTTCATACAAACACGTCGGTTTAGGGTGGATCTTATTTGACATTTTGCGATGATGTCTCGTTCGTCGAGGATTTTCCCTTCCGACTGTGCCACTCACACTTGCCATGTATACCTGTTTTGTCAATCTTTCTTCATCCATTCTTTCCACCATCTCAACATCCCCTTCTCTATTAGGCATCAATCATTATTATAAAACAGAATGATATTTAAAACGAATCATACTTCATTTTTACTACCGGCATACCACAGTCATTGTATGACACCATCCATCAAAATACAAACACAAATAAATCACAAACAGAATTATACAAGCTTTATACATAGTTGCAATCCCATTGTAAAACTAATTTATGTGACAACAATAAACCATTTAGGTATTCAGTTCTACTGCCATATCTCTTGATTGTGATCGCGGTATTACACGTATCCTCATTTATTTCCTTTATGACGAATAAATACACAGTTTCCCAGCGTACAATGTTCTCTGTTATGTTAGAAACAAGTAATATTAGAATGACAGATCAAATAACTATGCTTATCTCAATGACAGAACTAAAGATCTTCAAATATTTCCAGATTTTCAAACGTGGAACGTTCAAAATGTTCGTTGTTAAAGTAGAGGTATAATGATAAAGAGACTATAATCTTAATTAAAAAAGTTGATGTTTTCTTTTTTTGGTTGTGTCGCTTTTATATCATGATTCTTCAAATTGTTATCTTGTTAATGTATCATTAACTACTAAAAGCTGGATAATAATTCTAAAAATTATTATGAGAATAAACTACTGTTTGAGGTGAGTTTTTAAATTAAGAATGCAAGTCTTATTGGCCAGTATTCTCTTATAAAAAGATTATTTTTTTAATTTATGGTAAGCTTTGAGGAGTTTGAGGTCGCGATAGCATCAACATTCATAATTTTTGGCTTTGTTTAATGAGTTTTGTTTGTAATTTGATATATTCAATCTTGTATTTTGATGTCACATACTTGGAATGCTCATACGAGGGCTACACAACTATAATAGTGAACATTACTATAATAGTGAACTATAATAGTGAACATTTAATAGATCAACTTTTTTTATCTTATCATAAATGGATTGGTAAGTTGTAAAGATATAAGATAGCCAAATAGAAATGCTTATAAGGAACGACGTTAAAAACAATAATAATATTGTTAATAATTACATCCCAGTTTTACATTAGAATACAAATTGTGTGTATTGTATAAATTACATAATTATGTATGATAAAGCGCTAGCTCAGCTTGGCAAAAGACCCTGCGTTAAGACATTATTCACGGCCACGGCCACAAAATAAGCACAGAGTTATTAGATTAGGAGGAAATCAAACCCAGGTCTCAAAAAAACTCCCGCCAACGATGGATCAAAGGAGTGTCCGGGGAGTTTTAGTGGTGTAGGGTCCTCTCCTGGTGGTATAAGTAAAGCATACCACCGCTATGGAGAGGGCGAGTCCCACATATCCCGCCGCCAGCGCGCGGATACGCTGCGGCGGGCGGTGGGAATGCGTAAATGCATTTCCGCACGGACAACAAAAAAAAAAGGTCTCTAAAGAACTAAGCTAACAATGCAATATTGTTTTATATATCAATAGTAAAATACATAAGGTTACCTAACTAATAATACCTTAATGAATAACTAGAAGATGTACAAACAATAATAACTGTTGATTCCTAAATAATAAATAGGTACCTACTTATAACCTATTTGTGTGACAAAAGAATGAAATATACTAAGTAGTTGTGTATAATTAATTCCCACAATGCAAACCTTTAAGCCTCTTTACATCTCAATCCTCAGTACATTGTAATTATTGGATGAAAGTAACCTGGCTGTATGATAAATGAGGCAACGACGAACCGTCATTGTTCCACCAATGAAAGAGCTTTTGTCTATGGTCGAGACAAAACACTCGCTCGTTGTCTATGCCCTGCTCGGCTCACTCCTTTGTCGACCGTCGCGGCGTATTGTTGTGTGATGCGTTGGCGGAATCATTAAATGTGTTTAAAAGAACAAAGGGGAGCTTTGCAAATATTTGCGAAATTCTCACGGCATGAAATACAGTGCTTGCATTTTTCTTTCAACGTCGCATCGCTTTTGCATCGCTGATGTAATGTTAGAAACCATATTTTTTTAAAGTTTTTATTAATGGAATTTACAAAAAAATTGTGTATTTTATAGAAATGTTGTAAAAATAGATATACGAAATAATAAAATATCATATATTTTTATTTGTGGTGACTCAATCATAGCATTATATTCTAATGAGACGTTGCATAATTGGCATCAGATAATTTCTTTAGTTAGAAAGTAGGATTACTTATAATATAAATCCTGCTCCTAATATATTATAAACGCGAAAGTTTATAAAAATGTAGGCATGTATGTTTGTAACTCTTTCACGCAAAAACTACTGAAAAGATTTGACTGAAAGTTTGCACGGGGATATTTAATAAGCTCGATTGACATATAGGCTGCCAAAAAACAAGCTCCGACCCACTGAAGCGGAGTAACGCGGGGAAAACCACGGCAGCTAGTATTTTTATATATTTATTATGTCTCTAACATATTTTCTACGATAATTAATGTTCACAATACCAGATCACTTACATAAGAATGCACACAGAACTAAAAACAATACGAAAAGCGGCCATTTTGTTAGGACATGCGCGTACGCAGGCACAAAACATTATTGTGCGCCCATATGGGAATATATCGCTTGTTTTGTCATCCTCATTGTTGCTGACAATAGTGACAGACAGACGGACAACTGAAAAGACAAGTCTTGAATAGTTATGTAAGCAGAAAGGTACGCATTGAATGCTTTTGCTGGTTAAGTAATTCTAAGCGCGTTTTGTTTTAAAGTCTCCGTTGTTTCGCTTTAGCTCTTTTTTGTTATAGGATTTTATTATGAACTAGCTTTTACTCGCGACTTCATTCGATTTCTCTATACAAATTTTCGACCCCTGTTTCATCTTCTTAGGGGGTGAATTTCGGCGAGTGTTACCTTAAGTTTTATTTGTTTAGTGGCAGAAATTTGGCGAATCCTCCATTAGCTTAGATGTAATTACTATCTTCTGGCAAATTTAGTGCCAATTATATATTCACTGTGTAGATATCTAGATCATTCTGTAATTATTGTTTTTATTAATATATTATTATTTATTATTTTATATACAAATTTTATTAATATATTGCATACAGGTACCATTAATATTTTGTGAATTAGGAATCATATCTCTACTACTTATTCAACTATGTAATTTTAAGTCTCGAGTCTCGGTGTGTTTTTGTGTAAAATCAAAGATTTCTTTTCGGGTCTGGTTGGTGGAGGGACTGCCCGCCGTAACTGGGAAAGTACGTTAAGCCCGTCCTGCTTGTTATTACACATATTTTATATCAATTGTATACCAGGGAACGGGCAGCAGCGTTTCCCTGTGTCTTACATAATACTGCGATCACTAACCCACCTTCCAACCGTGGTGATTATGGGAAAAACCCTTTCTCCGCAGGAGGCCTATATTCAGCAGTGGACAGTATACAGGCTGATGAAATACAATTCAACCTTCCGATGCCCTCGTAGACCCGAAGTCCGAGAGGCCCGCGAACTGTAAAGTAGAGCGACAGTTGCACAAAACTCCCCTAAAGAAACTAAAAGCCATAATCCCTCAATCTCCCCGTCAGCGACCGCTCTGAGCCGAGGTCCAAGTCCCACAGGGGACGCCCTCTTGCGCAGGTTGCTTAGTTTGTAATGTTTTAGCCATATATCTAGGCTGGAGCTCTGCTCGCCTTTATGCCCGGTGAAGTAGCAAAAGCCTCAGGGCTAACTATATATGTCCGTCCGTAATCCAGGAGACACATATGCTATATTTATTTATGAAGTTCCCACGGTACGGGAACGGGAGCTAAGCGGGTAAAACCGCGCGCGGGTATCAAGTACTTATTAAAACCGTATAAATTTTTCCAACATGGTTGCTTTCAATTATTTATTAAGGCTAGAGCTCTGCTCGCCTTTATGCCGGATGAAGTAGCAAAAGCCTCATGGCTAACTACGTAAGTCCAACAGAAAAAAAAGGGTTGCTTTCAAAGTATCTCGTTAAATCCAACTGGATGTTAGCTCATACATAAATATGAGTACTAAACACATAGCTTTTTATTCTTTCTTGTCAATATTTATAGCTTATATTTAAATAACAAGCCTATAAACAGTAAGTCGATGTCTTAAAACATACTCGAATATGTGTTTATTTGAGCGACACTCATAAAACGATATTAAAATATTCAATGCGGCGACTTTTAATATAAAAAAATATGTAAGGTGCTTCTAAATAGTATATGCCATACCATTACCAGGAGATTTAACAATAAGCACACAAGCATTTTAGCTTAGCACTAGGGGTTATCAAGAATACTAGTAGACTGCAAAACTCTGCTAGCAAACTTTTTTTTTTAAAGATAAAAAAAGATTGTATCGCGTAATGCTGAAGGTAGCGAAGGAAGTCTTTGAAATTATAAATTTTATATTTTTTTAGACAAACAACTTAAATTAATTACTATACTTACGCGTTTCTTTAAAATGAATTCGCCCCCTAATACCTATTATATATATGCTAGACTTATCTCCCGGTGTAGGTATGTAAAATTAAGCGGAAAATAAACGGGGTTTATATATATTTTAAATGTAGCTTTATTTCTTTAAAAAAAAAGAAAATCTATACTTCTCTACTAATATATAAAGCTAAAGAGTTTGTTTGTTTGCTTGAACGCGCTAATCTTAGGAAGTAATGGTCCGATTTGAAAAATTATTTCAGTTTCAGTTAGCCCATTTATCGAGAAAGCCTATATTTAATTTGAAGTTACGCGGCTGAATCCAATGGTATAATTACGTAATCAATACACGTAATACAAATTACTGTTAAAGGGATGACGTATATATTATAAGCACCTTATATCGAATTAATACAACGGAATATTGTTTTGAAGCGACAGTTCTTAGCTTCTTAATTTCACGGCTTTGGTTTCATCGGGAACATTATCATATATATGTCAGAGGGATACCTTCCGAAATAGATTCGAGAATTTATCTCGCTATAAAGCAGACCTACTGGTGTGACAAAAGCACTCGTAAAAGATTATTTTCGATAAATGCCCTTAATGAACTTACAAGGTGAATGAAACCGTATCTCAATGAAAATAGAGTACAAATTCCTGTGTTGTTTTCGGTGGAGTGTTCAATAAAAATCATATAAAATTATAAATAATGTTGATAGCTAGTTCACACTAGTAGTTTTGTCCCACGCCTGGGCTGATTGGACAAAAGTGATAGTTCTCAGAACACTTGATAAACCATGAAATGAGCTATACGGAGATAAAGATACTTTGTCCATAAATAATAATAAATTAAACGTTACTAATAATTGGCAGGACAATTTATCATTAGAGTTAATATCGAAACGTAATATAATATTTAAAAAAAACAATGATAAAAAAAGTTTATCTCAAGGAAACGTCAATGACAGTACACGGAAAAATTATCCCTAATACCTTTTATTAATAGATAATTTAGTTGTACGAACAGGCGACCCTAATACAGGTTCAGATCATTATAATCTGATGTAATGTTTAATGGTATTTAAAAAGTATATACATAGATCGATTGTCCTTACAAAAATAAATCATGTAGCTGAATATTAGCAACGACTTTAATCATTTTATTATTGACTTTAATATAGGTAAGTAGACCCGCCCTTCCTAATAAAAAAAAAAAACATTTTTGACAGCTCGGCTTGTCAAAATATGTTGTCTTTGGTCATAAATTAAAAATATACCACCATTACTTTATTAGCACATATTATGATAGTAAATCTTTTACATAATCAAATGACACAATTTAAATCGTCAAAATCGAGAGTTAGAAACAAATATATTAATTAACAAAATAAAAAACCTTATTCCCCACAGTAACATTAACAGGTTATAACCTCAACAGTTTAACAGAACACTAAAACAGACACTTAATACGTTTTTCCAACAAGAATAATGACACATCTCAAAAAACTAAAACAATAGTCGTTTTATTAACTTGTACGTTCGTTGACGACTTTTTTTTTCTAACTTAGTAGTTCTACCACAAGGCTTTTGCTACTTCACCGGGCATAAAGGCGAAGTCCAGCCTTGTTAAAAGTTTTAAAAACTATACCAGCAAATGTAAGTTTGTATGGCTAATAGCAGTAATTACAAAGGAGATTAAAACTAAAACGCAGTATCTCGGATTTCTTGGTATATTTGTGGGAACTTAGTTGTTAATTACTTTGGTGTGTTATATGAGTTATCAGATCTTTGTAAGGAAGAATGTTTGTTGATGTTTGAGATGATAAGTTAATTTGTGATGCTGGCTTACGAGGTATTCAAGTTGTGACGTAAATAATTTGACAGGTTAACTGGAAGAACGCAGTATTCATTGTTAACTAGTTTTAAGTAAAGATTTTTTAAAGTAATATCAACATTTAATTACTGGCTACCCACAATTTTCACTAGTTATTCTCCTGCCGTGTCAATCTATGAGGTCGTCCTCGCAAGGCGTGGCTCGCAACGCGTTCTATGCTTCAGACCCGATCCCAGCCTGCGCTGGTTGATCTTAATTATATTTTATAATAAGCGATTAATTACGAACATGCCATAACAATATAAATACATTTTATTTAATAACATTATTGTTGAAATTAGTTAAGATTGGTTTTTTTTCATTGTCATTGTATTTGACTTATAATGAGTACGATCGATTCGTCTACATTATCAATAAACGTTTTCATTTTTCATGTATCATTGTAAGGTTGTATTCAAATCCATTCGGTAGCTTTTGTGTACATATCCATCCATACAAATTAAATTTGTGGAATATATTAAATACACTATACTAAATATTAAAGCTGCCATCAACTTACTCGTATACTTAATTGTTACTAATGTGTTATTACAACTTACAAAATTAGATATAGTACTTCCAAAACATGGTGGTAGCACTAAAGCGTGTTCGTCGACATACTTATGGTACGTCTAAATCATAACATACTCAAAGGACAGAACTAAGATTTAATCATAGATATTAAATAAAATTATATTTATGAAAATAGGTATGAACCTGACAGCTTTTAGGCTAAAGCTATAAACTATTATAATCAAATAAAATTAAGTAATTTAAAAAACCAAAACATGTTTTGACTATTTACAAATACCTGTAATAGGTTTACGTGAATAAAAACTTTTTCTATTTCTATTTCTATCCATTCCTTGTATTAACTTACACTAACTTGTAATTTCAATACTTACCACACTAATTTTCACAATACTTTTCTGAATATAACTCCCGAACTTACCTGTAAACAAAAAAAAACACATAATTAATATCACACATCATCAATCATCATCAACAGCCCGTTGACGTCCACTGCTGAACAAGGGCCTCCTCTTAACAGACCTTGGCAAGCCAGGATCGTAGAGGGATATTGCCATAATCACCACGCTTGGCAGACGGATGATCGCAGACTTGGTGATCGCAGTAAGAAGCAAATGTTGAGCTAATAGATGCTGCTGCCCATCCATCAGCCATATGTCCCTTAGTCGCCTTTTACGACACCCATGGGAAGACATGGGGTGGTATATTCTAAGCCGGAAAGCACACGGCAATATCACACAAACAATTCATAATCACATTTCAACTAAAACAATAACTCAAACATTAACCCCATGAAGCCTTATTGTGTGTTAACTCGTTATACTGTGCAAGTTCTCGAAAATCGTCGTTGTGCGATAAACGTCCACTAATGAGCGTAATATACATAATATTATGACTCAAAAGCTTCTTGTTAGGTCCGCATACGTGTTGGTAAGAAGGGACTCTATTAAATTCTAATACCTTGGTGCAAGTCAGAAGAGGTAGGGTAGCGATTCGCGAGAACTTTACTCTGACGATATTATGAGACTAGCTTCCCGCGCGCGGTTTCACCCGCGTAACTCCAGTTGCTAAGAACTTCATCATTTGATAGGATTTAGCCTTCCTCGATATATGGGCTATCCTTACACTGAAAGTTTTTTTTTAATCGAACTATTAATTCCTGAAACATTACGTTCATGCAAACTCTTCATTTATATTATTTATCATCAGTTGTATTAGTGTAAATATACTATTAATACTTAGAAACGATAGAAACATAAAAATAAATTTGGTTGAATTTTTCACCCAACTGTGATAACATGGACACTTGTTATAAAAAAATCCAATCACAGTTTAGTTAAGCGTTGACCAGTAAAACAGTTTTTAGACTCTCTAAGTATATAGAAATTAATCATAATGAATGAAATTAATAATTAAGCATCATATAATGTTAATTTTGCAAAAAATCTAAACAATAATGCATGCATACGACATGTTGAAGAATAATTTCCAGATGGACTTCGTTAATCCGCGAAAATACTGTGTCTTATACCACACAGGCCGTTTTACACATTACTGAGGAAAGCTCACATGTGCTCAATGCACAAAGACGTATAATAACATAAGGCGGCTGCAATTAAAAAATTTAAGCCACTTTGTAGTCGCCTTTACCTCTCCTAATATAAACGAAACGGTGGGTAGTTTCATAAAGAATTTGTAGTGCAGTTTCACATCACTTGCATTCTGTCTTTAAATATATGAAACGTTTTTTAATGATGATGTCATTAATTTAATATATTTTTTTAATGTAAAAATGTCTTTTAAAGATGATGTATGTTTAGTTACTGCGTTTTACTGTAGGTACTTCTACCTATAGTAAAACAGTAACTCTTCATCTTTCGTTGATTATATTTAATGAGTGATCATTTCAATAAGTATATTGGATATGAGACAACGTTCTGGACTTCTGACCTATAAATTTGACTTTTACAACTCATAGATTCCATTCATTATTGGATTATTTCACTCAGCTCCCACAATTTACCTTCGAATAGTAATAAAACGCACCGATTTTACGTGTTCTACAAAAATAACAGTTAATTTATCGCCTATTTCCCTTATTAAAATGAGAGAATTTACATTAATTTGTGTATTTCATTCCGATACCGATGTTGATGAATGGTAATGATTCACGGGACAGGTCGAGACATTAATACTGTCCTTGGTTAATTTTCCCTTCCAGTTTATCGTGGGCCGCTGACAACTGAAATGGCGATGACAAGCGAACTATACGACCCAACGCCGAAAGATTTGTGCTATAATCTATTTAGAATGACATGGAAATCTATGTTCACTTATTTTAGATTCTCCAATTTTTTTACAACAAAAAGGTGTGACATGTTGATTATTTCTAGAGCGCAGTTTTTTATCTCGACGACTTCCTCGATGAGAATATATTGTTTTATTATAATTTGTGACTTAATTTATTCTTGTAGATATAAAACATAATTCATGTAGTGTTGTACAAAATTACTATATTACAACATTTGGGCGTAACTCTAAGTCAAAATAAAAATCGAATAAATCAGGCAGTAGACGAATAATGGGCCATCTATAAAAATATAATGACATAATATTGTGCATTTAAAGGATTTAATGTAGGCGTTTTATTCTGACGTGTGGAGTAATAAAATTCGATCGTAAATTATTGTAACTATCTAGTTAGGAAAACTATCGTTATTGTCACATCATTAAAATATTTGTGATCACCGATCAGATATACATAAACAGATTGGATTTCATGGTGCGACATAAAAATTTAGATTAAGACCTCATTATTAAGTTTGAAATAACGTGTCTTCGGAATTTGACCATAGAGCAATTAAACCACAAGAATGAGTTTGTACTTTATTAAAAGAAAAATGTTCAAAAAAGAACTTTTACTTAATATTATGAGAAGTTGTTTTAATATTATTTATATAATAAATAAAATAAAATAAATAATATTAGAGATGATTGGTTTTGACAAGTTGTATAGCTATGGGGAGACATATGTATATATTTGTCCTTGGCCATCGACAACTATACCATAGTTTTTACTTATTAATATTTAATTTTATTGTTCTATTTTTTTTACTTTTCTTTACACGCATGTCGTCGGCCACGAGGCTTTTGGCACTTAAACTTCTAACTGAGAACAAGGCTCCAGTTTCACTGTATGGATTAAAAACTACAAACTTTAGAAACCTTCGCACGAGGGTGGAGCACCTGCTCAGTGGCAGTCGGAAGGAGTCTATATAACCCTACAGAAGTTACTTATAAAAACTAGTCCTACTGGACTTAAGTAGTTTTATTTTATCTATACTACTTTTTTTACTTTTATTTATAACTAGCTGCGCCTAGCGGTTTTACCCGCGTTACTCTGCTCCATTGGGTCGGAGCGTGATTTTTGTAACCGTGCAAATTATCAGGCAAATCGATTCAGTATTTTTTAAGTGAAAGAGTAACAAACATCCATCCATCCATACTTACAAACTTTGCGTTTATAATATTAGTAGGATACTTCTTTGACGATTAGAATGCTACACTATCCTTGAGTAACAAAGGCTATATTTAATTATAAAATTTTGACAGGAACAGGAGCTACGCGGCTATAACCACGGGATGCTTCTGTCAAGTAGCAGTACTCATTTTTGTACTCAATTGAGTACAACTACGTACAAAAACGAGTACACTTTTCAAACACAGTAAAGAGTAAACTAGGCAACATAAACATAGATTAATAAACACTAAGAGAAGTGTCAGTTCGTAGAATTCGATGTGAATAAAGCAATATTTCGCAATGGAATTGAGCGATGGGCGATACTGGGAAACACGTTACGAGCCAGAGAGACGGATGCGATCTCCATCTCTTTATTATTCCAATAACAATCCGTAATGAGTGCTCTGGTCATACGTAAATAGCAACTTCATACATGTGAATGATGCCAATGTAAACTCTGTTCTATGCACTACTCTGTGGGGTATAGGGTTGTCACTGAATTACGTAAGTTTGTAAAGGTTTATAAGTAAAAAAGGCTATTAAGGATATATAAATGTAGTTTCTATATAGAAAGAAAGAAAGAAAATACATTTATTTTCGGCAAATATAAGGAAATAAAACATAAAAATAGATTAATAGTACCTATTACAAGTATATGCACCACGCACAAATGAGAACTGGCTTCAGCATTAAGCTACATCAAAAATCTAAAAGATCATTGCGCAGAGCTGGTATTCTAGCTAGCCCCAGTTTTGACGCCACGCATGCCCGTTTGGCATGCGTGGCGTCAAAACTGGGGCTGGCTCAAATAATACATGCATATAGACATATAAAATGGCTTAAAAACATGGCAGCCTTCGCAGGAAGCCCAGTGTTCATTTTTTTTAAGGCGCCAATTCCCGCTTTTCGAAAATAAATCCCTGTGGACTTAAGAAACACATAATTCACGGGCAACCCTCAGAGCAACTAAGCGTGGTTCACACTAATAATTGTCTTGGTTTGAAATCAAACCCAGAACTGGACAGAACGGATGCAGTCGAGTTGGTTCAGGATAAATATATGACTGTATTCCTTCTTGTTTGTTACTCTTTCACGCAATAACTACAGAATGGATTTGGCTGAAACTTGCACGGGGATAGTTAATAAGCTCGATTAACATATAGGTAGGCTACAAAAATTACGCTCCGACGACGCACTGGAGTAGAGTAACGCGGGTAAAACGGCGGGGCGCAGCTATTTAAAACATAATACACCACCTGCCAAGCGTGGTGACCAGGGAAAAAACAGTTCCTCTTTAGGGGGCCTATATTCAACAGTGGGTTCGGGCTGATGATGATGATATACCGTATTCTTAAAACAAAATAGTCATAATTAAGACCCAATTAACGGTAAACTAATAATTAATAAACTACTTTTTACACGCGCCAGCCCTATCGCCGCGCGGCTAACATCAAAGGTGCACCTCATGGCTAGTTTACATTGTAACCTCCAATGTTTACACTGTCATTAGACTACTGACCTCTGTCACTCAGTGACGGCGGGAAATCGATTGTTATCGGTGACATTTCGCGGTGTCACGCTAAACTAACATTCTTACAAGAGTTACTAAGATAATACTCGTAGATACGACTTTTTTTTTATTTTTATGTAACTGTTTATTGTAGGTTTGTATGTTTTTTTATTTTATTTTTAGTAAAACCTCCTTTTTAAGACTGACTCCCGCAAGGGAAATTAATGCCTGCGTCACACTCAATTTACAGACACAAATCACATCCAGACTCAGAATAACAATCTGTGGTTCTCACAAACAATTGTTTCGGGTGGGTATCGAACTAAGAACACCAGAACGGCGCTCAGTAATAGCTGGACCGATTATGACGGGATTTTTTATTTTGTCTGTCTGTTTCTTTGTCCATATATTCCGCCTAATATCCAAAAGGGTAGTACCGATTTTGACGGGACTTTCATTATTAAATAGCTTATACGATCCATATTTTACGAGGGTGAAGTCGGGTAGCAGCTAGTTTAAAAATATATATAGAACGTCTCATAGTAAACACAATCCGTTACATTTCAAACATAGTTAAAATCGAATCTCTATTACTCGATTTAAATCGTATTCGAAATACAAGTAGAATTTTATATGTGCGATAGTAAAAGTATACCAAACAGATGTTGTCCCTAAAACTGTTCTATATTAATGAACCTCGTCTAGGCTACAATGTAGGCGACTGACAATTCTTAATAATAGGATCACTGAGCTTTGATCTGGCCTGTCACCACGGAAAATTACGACGGCATATTTAATTTTGTATCATATCTGTCATACGGGTGGTGACAGCACTTCAATGGAAACATATTTAGACGATTGTGGACTTTAGTCCTTATATCATAAGGTGTACTATGGAAAGTATATGTTGTAACCAATTAACCGAATAAACACTACTAGATGTAGGTACCTATTTGGCAAAACGTCGGATGTGTGTCAATAGTGCATGAATTTTTTACGATATTTTTTTTTATTTAAGTTTTGTTATTTTTTGTTACTTAACCGAGCGAAAAAAGCGTGGTACTAGTCTTAATAAATTGTTTAAAACCTACAAACTAAGCAACCTGCGCAAGACGGCGCCCACTATGGGACTTGGACCTCGGCTCAGGACGGTCGTTACTGAGTAACAGAGGACTAGGAGGGTGACTTAATTTAAAAACTAGATTTTAAGATGACTTTGGTGCAACTGTGCATCAATTTTTTCATCTTCAAAAGTTAGGTCCGGTTATTTCCATATAAAATCTGTCAAATTAAAAATTTACTTCTCTAATACCTTTTGTCTGACTACTGAAAAATTAGTCCTTAACACAGAACCCAAAAAGCGATTCACATCAAATAAAATTTAAAAACCAACGTAATTAAGATACAAAAGTGAAATCTGATTTCAATCGACATTAGCGATACAATCAAAGAAGAAAAAATACATGAGAGACAACCCAATAAAAACGAATACGAATGAATAGTAACGTAAACTTAAGATTAAGATAACTGTAACTCAAGTAGGTAACTAAATATCTTTACTCTAATGCTCAGTTCTTACTTTATACGTTAATTACTCTTTTTCTGAGTTAACAAATGTTTTGAATTGGTAACTAGATACACCATCTACATGTGGTGTAACAGAATTAACTGTAAATTCTTTATGTTGTTTTTTTGTTGTTGACCGGTAGCCCTTGTTTTGTTTGAAGTCGGAATTATATTTCCAAGTCATAGAACCGGAATGTATAGTATAGACCCTTTAGGTTTTAATATGGACTTCGGTGTCCCGCTGTTCGAAGCGGACGATGTACCTATTGCTAGAATTTATTTCGAGAAAAACATAAAATTTAGTGAATATAGACTACATAATATGATTGTGCACACACTTGCACACTAAATGTCCTGTGGCTAAAATCGGTGGAATTTCGACTACTAAAGTTTCAATGAATCTTTTTTTTATTTTTTTTATTTAAAACTTCTTGCACAAAATTGTACAGTGGCGGACTTAATGCCAAAGGCATTTTCTACCAGTTAACCATTGGGTGATGCAGAGAAAAACATGGTAGGTGCACTTTCTGTAGAGAATTCTAGTATGATATGAAATATTATTAAGTAAGTAATTTATAAAACATAATAATAAAATATATAATACTTAGGTACATACAAGATATAATAATTATCTTATTTTTATATTCTATAATTATAGAAGTATATACTACCTATTACAATACATACTTAAATACTTACATACATATTACAAGAATATATAATATAATACATAATACTTTTGTGTAACCGTTATCTATACTTATAGGTATCTACACATTTAATATAAGGCTTAGAAGTTTGTCACAATAATTATGAAGGATAAATAAAAAACCTGTTTATTAATAACAGCCGCGTTAACAACTTTATACAATCATATTAGGCGTACTCATTTTATTACGGTAGGTATGTGTTTTTTTACATTGGTTTTACTAATACCGGCGCTAGTTCTACTGTAATGAAGGTGAAGAACTTATAAATACCTATTAAATTACTTTTTTTTGCTATCGCTAAAACCTGTTAACATTTGCTGTGATTAATTTCGAATAACGGCAAAGGAAGCATGTAGTTTTATTAAGTATGTAGTTTTCAACTCATTACTCATTTTTTTTATAAAATACAAATGAGTATAACGCAAAAAGTCATGATTGAAATTGGTGGCTCTGTGGTTATGGTAGTTGCTTCTGGGACTTAGTGTTCGATCGAGTGGGTTTGATACCCACCCCACACAACTAATTACTAAAGATTCTGAGTTTGGGTGTGCGTTGTGTCCGTAATTATGTGTTTGTAAACTCCCCCGCAAATACCCTCCCTCGGGAGGAGGCCCATGTTCAGCAGTGGACGTTATAAAGGCTGATGATGATAATGATGATGAAACTCCCCCGCGATCCAGAAGTTAACTTTAAGAATGCGGAAGTTGTCGTTAAAACAGTAAAGTAAATTACATTATATATTAAAAACGACTTCTCTTATTTAATCACTCCTTAAAACAATCCCAGTAAAAGTGTTTTCGACAGTATTTTTTCAATATCATTTCTGTCATAAATAAGTTTTAATATCACATTATTTAGCGTGCATTATGAGCTATAAAAATCACCTAAAAGTCTTGTCCGTCAGTACGATAAATATATAAATAATAAAAGCAGGTATGTGCCAATATCAATACAGTTAATTTATGCGGTGACTCACGAAGAATGGGAAGAGACTTATCTATTCTAATATTATAAAGAAAATATTATAAGCTTTATCAGTTTGTGAGGTTGTAAGGGGATCTTGAAAATTCTGTTACAAATAGAAAACTACGTTATTTGCGAGTGTTAAAGGTTATATTTCAAAATGAGGTTCAGACAAGAACGGAAACTGCGCGGGACGGATTTTTAATAACTGTCTGTTTTCTAAAATCGGTATAAATATAGACCGATTTCAAAATCCTTTAACTATAACAAGCTGGGCGGGAGCGGGATCTATGCGGTGAAAACGCTCATAGTGTCGCCATCTTTGGAAATTGACAGCACATGTCAAGCACGGTTTTAGCGGACTATCATATTATATCATATTTGACGGGAATAAGCGACGGCTTAAATTAAGAGTAATATCATACTATTATATAAGAAAAAGGTTCCACACCAAAAAAAACTCTTCAAGAAATACGCGGGCAAAACGGCGCGGGACAGCTTACTATCTTTATTTTAATATAATTTTTATTTCAAGACAGAAAAACATATAGAAAAGTGGATAATAGTATTATGTTTAGTCACAATAGAGGGCACCGGTCGTAAATCCGTCCAGCGAGGCCGAATTAATATCTATTCGAGTGTGGAATAGTTCGAAATGATCCGACGACGGACAAATGTCGTATAATTGTGACGGAGGTGAAGTTTCGTATAAAAATTAGACATAGTCCATTGTTTATAAAACTTTTTTGCATTATACTTATGCCAGGTGAAGTAGCCAAATCCTCATGGCTAAATAAACATGTCCTCCCGATAAAAAAGGTGCATTTTAGAATAGTATTTTTAGAATTGATTCTTGAAGCAGAAATAGAACTAGAAAGGATAAACTTGACTTCTTCGATAAAGACTGATCCCAAATAGCCCTGAATAGAGATTCATGGAAAGAGAATAGGTAGGTCTTGCTTGACCCTGCAGGGAGAAAGTGAAAAGAAACTTAAAAAAGCGGAATAAATAGTAATGTTTAGATTGCCATCTGCCGAGATCTAAATCATCTTGTATTGCAAGGCGGTAAAGCTCATTTTTCACATTTTTTGTAAAACACATATAGCTATTAAAGAATTTAATGTTACGTTTCTGTAGTAGGAAAATCATTCTGCCAATTATTAACCAGGACTAAAAAACCGTGCTGGAATAATATTTAGTAGGAATATAGTCGGATGTTTAATATTGTTGTTTTGAATATAATACTTATATCGTAAGTGCTTTTAAGATAAAAATAATAAATCGAACTATTACTTCAAAAACAAAAACGAAATTACATTACCTACTGAGAAATAATGTAATGGTCACGTGGAAAGAATGGATGAAGAAAGATTGACAAAACAGGTATACATGGCAAGTGTGAGTGGCACAGTCGGAAGGGGAAGACCTCGACGGACGTTCTCTGACCAAATCGGAGACATCCTCGCAAAAGGTCAAATAAGATCCACCCTAAACCGACGTGCTTGTATGAAGAATGTTATGAGAGTGAATGAAGCGAAAGATGTGTGTAGGGATCGTAGCAAGTGGAGGTCTATTGTCTCTGCCTACCCCACTGGAAAACAGGCGTGAGCTTATGTATGTATGTAAATAATATAAAAATTTAGTGAAAAGCTCGGAATTGGTTAAATAAACAAATTAGACTTTAGCAATAAAACTATATAATTTATAATTTAATCACATTCATAGTTGACAAGACTGCAAAAATATTGCATCAATAATAATTTTAAAGTGTGCCCATAACTCTCGTTCTAACGACTTAATAAGTTTATGCACCTACTTTTAATACATTTCTAAATAAAATCATAAAATTACACATAATAGTTGATCCGCTAACTTATTTACAATTATTAATCTGTAGATTTATTATTATTAAGCTATTAATTTAAGACAGGAAACAGTTATTTTATTAGGTCTCTAATAATAATATTGTGATGTATTTATTGTCGTTACAGATTAAATTAAGAGAGTATGGTGACATAAAATAGTGGCATCTGTTTTTTTTTTATTGAATGAATGAATGAATTATTTGCTGTATTTGTTAAGTTAAGATCTGAAACTACACATTTCAGATCTTAACTTAACAATTAGTTTCTAGACAATTTGCTTACAAATTTCAACAATTTTTTATACCTATTATACAGTATTAAACTAAATACCTATTCTCTTGCATTGTTTGTTACAAGTATTGAAGTTAATATTTTGATTCTTGTATGAGTTACTACTGCACGTTAATATGCGATTGTTATACATATATGACTATCTGCGCCCCGCCATTTTAACCGCTACTCTGTTCTAGTAGATCGGAGCGTGATGTATGGTATCCTATATTTTAATCCAGGTTATAGACTATCCCCATGCAAAATTTAATCAAAATACATTAAGAAGTTTTTGCGTGAAAGAGTAAAAATACATCCATCCATCTATCAACACATTTTTTTGAAGCCAACTCAATTTAATCTAAGTTTGTATAGATATATCAAAATGTAAGTGAATGAGGTCGCGGACAACAACTAGTATGTAAATAAAGTAGCATTTAAGGATTCTATTAACTTTTCCGCATAATTTTTTCTTTTCTTTTCTTTTAAATCGTCAGTCTTAAGTCACTACCGTTAATACGCTGTTAAAGTAAGCTATAAAAACGCTATAAAAGTAATTTATTAGCATTCTTTCGGTAAACAATGCAGTTAACTTGATCGTATTTCTGTGTGTTTTGAATATAGGATTAATATATGTTGTATTATTAATTTTCCTCCGGGAAAATAGTATTATAGTAATACTTTAATATATCAAGCTGTAGAGAAAGAAGGGCCGATTAAAACCAAATCCAACCAATATAAGGTTTCAACGGGATCGGGAATACGAGTTAAACCACTACTAATAAACGGTAACTAGTAATAACTATATGCGTACTGTGTCAGCGGAATCCGTTCTGCGATTTGAGCTGTTTGTAGATAGACCAGTCAGTAACTTCAATATTTTATACGAGTATAAAGAAGATAAAGAAAACCTTCAAAGAGTTGATTAAGCTCTCCATACAAATAATAATTTATACACTTTTCAAAATCAAAAATCGATAAGTACATTAACAATTCAAAAATAAATGAACAGAACAAAGGCAACAATACACTTCAACGGATAAAGTATTATCTTAAAAAAAGAATCGTTTTTTTTTTTCAGAATCTTGCACATTCTCATATGCGCGGCCATCAACAATGGCTGGCAATTAATAAAAAAAGATCTTTAAAAAAAGGAATGGAATGAAACGCTCGACTCCTGCGCACCTTACGTTAGTCTAGGGTTGTCGTATATATTGTTTTGTATAATAATATTATTGTAATTAGTATTTAAGTTAATAGATGAAATGTAAAATTTGTATTTCATTGATGATACTAATATTATAAAGTAAAATTATTTATTATTTTAGTATTACAACTCGGATAGCGGCAATGTTTTTATTGTGTACCTACGTATTTCAATTCAGCAAACATTTTGGTATATTTTCTGTGCCCGGTGAAGTAGCAAAAGCCTGGCATAAGTCCGCCCGAAAAAAAAGCTATATTTTCATGACATGAACATAATTACAAGTAACAGCCTAATTATATACAAATAAGTATTTGGTATTGAATATCTTGGTATGGGGACCACTACAATAATAGTTCCATTTTTAGTCATATTTACTATTTAAAGAGTTTTTAGAAAGACTACTGGAAATTTATCTTTGTATCGCGGGGGAATCAAACCTAGAACACCAGGTCTATGGTATGACCTGGAGGACATGGTATGACCTGGAGACTTTAAATATATATTTTTGATAGTGCAGTCATATTTTATGATATTGTAAACAATCTTTAGTAAGAACAACGGATGCCAACCCTATTGATAACTTATTACGAAATATACGTTCATCCGTACATTTCACACAAGATCACGTTCTGTGCGTTATTCTGACGAACCCTAATTTTGTACAAAACCTTTTTTTTGTTTTTTTAAGTATTAATGTTTTGTAGAGAGTAGCGCTAAGAATATATTTTATTTAAACTTTGGATTGTAATATTTTACTATGCTTTATTTATATACTTTAATTAATTAATAAACACGTAACGAGGAACCTACTCAAGTTTTATTTTTTAAATTATAACAAAATCTAGTGTATTTTTATCTACCATATAGGTATCTAAATTACTATTACTACTATTTACACTGTTAACTAAAACTTTAATTTTGGGGAATAGTTATTTCTTTCTCTGGCAATACACTTAATTTATTGGCAACATTATAAGTGTTACCAACGTAAGATTTCAAGAGTGTGATTAATGTTGGCAATAAAATGTGTTTGCGCCCTCTTATTGTGTACTCGACGAACTTTTAATTGCATTTTCTTAACTTTTATTGTTCTTACTAAAGATTGGAATTTGGGGATTGACGTCATAGTTAACTTTTAGGTATTAAATACAAATTATTCCGAATTTTAAGATAATATATCAAACTTGATAAAAAAAGTATTAAAAAAAAGATGTGTTTAAGGATCGTAACAGGTGGCGTTCTGTAGTTTCTGCCTACCTAGGGACCTCTACCTACCCAACCAGCAATACAGTCCTATAACTAAAGGTTATACCTCTAAAAAGCTGTGTAAACGTTTTATTAAGGTTTTAGCGGTGACAGCGTATTGTATAAAGGCGTTCGATAACACATTATTGCTCTATAAGCTTATAGAGCTAAAATGACATATAAACAATCGTTGTTAACGTTTACAACGCCATTTTATACAACCGTTATAGTCAGGTGCTATAGCAAGATATAATATAACAAGTACAGAACGATATTGCTCTATAAAATTGTTCACAGAAGCCTTTATTCATCTGATTTGCACAATAAGGGTTCCAAACGAACTGCTATAGTACTTTCGTTTTAGCAGTGACGAACACTCAACTATGGAGCGATATTGTGGTATTGTGGATACTCAGATCGTTGTTATAGTACTTAGTACGTTAGTAGTCAAAAAACTCTACAATTGAATGATTTTGTGATGTAGCCAAGTTTGAGATTACGCTTATGTAATGTTACTGTACTATAATCATTTTCAGATGCCTATTATAGTTTCACTGATAAGACAATTACACAGACACTTTTTTAGAGCAGATTTGTTGTATAATGTCTTCTTTAGTTCCTTTAATACATATGTTAGTATTATAACAGGGTATCTATCTCTTTAATAATACAAAAATGTCACACAAAAGTAGACAAATGTTGCTATTAAATGACAATTATATCCTGAAAAAGAATTTTTATCATGCTTTTAGAACAATACTCAGACATTTTGATTCAACGATCGACAAAAATGGATTTAAAGAATTGTAAAAGATATAAACGCAGTGGAACATATAAAAGAGAAGTTAATAGACGTTATAAGAAAGCACCATCATCATTAGCAAACGATCTAACCAGTAATAGCAACCAAAATCAAGTTGAGGGCTCAATTATAGAAAACGGTTCCGTACAAAATGAATTTTGCAAAGATCATGAGCTTTTGATTGAACATAACGATTGGACTCCAGCGATTATTGTGACAATATTTCAGAATCTTCCATTCCATTAATCTTCAATGACTCTGAAAAAAAAACACAATGTTGACTAGATACATTTTATATTTCTATAAACTTAATAAAACTAATCAACTTTCCCGAAGAAAAAAGTGGCCACATGATTAACACAGTTTAAGCAGTAAACCCTTTAAATTTATAAAGAAAGCTTTTTTCATGCGTAAAATCAGTGCTTCAGAAACATAACCAAAAAAAATCATGGTGTATTATTTATGTATGCTCACACGGATCCCCAAAATCACTCTGAACCCATAATGATAGTGAAAACATTGTCACAACATGTACTATAAGGGTCCTTAGAAAATTAGGAGAAGAAGGAGAAACTTAGCCTACATTTAATTATGAAGTTCCCACGGGAACGGGAGGTACGCAGGTGAAACCGCACGAAGTCTAGTATTTTATATTTTTATTGCAATTTTGTTTTATTGAGATAAAGCCTTTTATGAAACAGTTTTGAATTGACTTAATATTGTATGAAAGCAAGAATACTTTAAGCTTTATTAATTTATCTTTATTTAAGTAACTATTATTGCATAAGGCCTTATTAATTTACCTTTATTTAAGTGTTGCATACAATTTATACAAAAGATGTCTAGAATAAAGATTACAAACAAAAGGACCTTTCATTACTCGTCTTTCAGTTGAAATAAAGTAGTACCTACTTGTTTAAGAAGCACTGCCCCAACTTTGTCAATAGTAAAGAAAATCCCTTTCATGAAGCCAACTAATTAGCACGATATTTCAACGAACAACTGTCACAAAAGAGAAAACAAAATAATATTATAAAAAAAGCATCTGTTTACTTGCGGGAAGAAAAAGAAAAAAAAAACCGCTGAAGTTTTTTTTTTTTGTGTGGCCAAAGAAAAAATGGAAAGTCCGATTCATCCAGCGCTCGGCCGTGGTCTATTCAGAAACAACTTATTAAATAAATTAACCGCGAGTTGCGGAAAAGGAAAAACTAAGGCTGCGGCCCCAGTTCCGGCGGGGGCGGGAGCGGGTAATACGATCAGAGAAAACTAGGAAGGCGTCTCAAAGACTACTATGGCATCTGTAATATTCTGACCTAGTTATCTTATTTTAAGAGATAAAACTTAATACAACGTAGACTGTATTGAAATTTCGTTCCACGTTTACGTTAAGCAGTTTGTAATCTATACTAATATATAAAACTGAAAGGTTTGTTTGTTTGCTTAAGGGAAAAATCTGAAAAAAAACTTTCAGTGGAAGAGATTATATTTAATGATAATGATGAAGCTAATGAAGATAATGATGACGATAATGATGATGATAATGATAAAGCTTCTACGGGAACGGAAGTTATGCAGGTAAAACCGCACGCGGGAATCTAGTCTAAAGTTACGTTAATAATTGTCAAATCTAAAATTTCTAATTAGGCTTTAATTCATTCAAAACTCCGTATTGATTACCCTAATCAATTCGTGTCAATAAAAATTTAATAAATTATTATAATAGAATGTAAAAACATTTAAAAAAATATTGGCTTTTATCTCTATGTAACAACATCAACCCGTATAACATCCACTGCAGAACATGAGCCTCCTTCTCCTAGAGAGAGTTTTTGCCATAGTCACCACGCTAGGCGACCGCAGCATATGTTGTAAGACACAAGGAAAACTTCGCCTGTTCCTTGGTATACGCTTGTTAAAGATGATGTTATAACAATCGGTACCAACGGCTTAACCTAGATTCCGAAGCATGGATGGTAGTCCCACAACCAACCAGACCCACAAAGAAATCTAAAAATTTACACAAAGATATCTAATCTATCTTGGGGATCGAACCTAGGACACGGATCGAGTTATTTAATAAACATGCAGATAACAACCAAAAAGAAGAAAAAACACAAGTCTAAAATTCTTTTTATTAGTAATTCCCGCTGTCGCATCCGCTAATTACATTTCATCGTACTAAGCAAGTCTTTTGCCGGACAAATGCGTTAATTCCTTGAAACTGGGCACCATTCCGTATTCAACACAGAATCTAGTCTGTGCGAAGACACACCACAGAAATAATTGGAAAGTGACGAGAATAACTACGGAATAGTACTGGGGGAAGATAGAAAAAATGTATCGATACTTTTTAGCACAAAGCTTCATGAGAATAGTATGATGATACTTGGTATAAAGAATATATATGAGAATGTATGTGACTGGTTTAATGATTGTTTGATTTAATTGTTTTTGATTGCTAAGAAATCATAAGAAAAAAATGAAGTGTCTATTTGGAATGGAAAAATATCAGAATTTTCGTAAATTAATATCTAGTCGCTGGGACCAGCCTGAACTTTGTTTTTTGTTCGGGGAGAAATGTATTTACGAATTCCCACCGCCGCTGCAGCGTATTCGCGCGCTGGCGGTTGGATATGTGGGATTCGCCGTCTCCATAGCGTGGTATACTAAACTTATACCACGAGGAGAGAACCCTACACCACTAAAACACTCCTTCGATCCGCCGTTGACGGGGGCTGGGTGGACCAGCCCGAGCCTAACAGCTTACAGCCTCTTCCATGCGTGTCGCTGTTGATCCTGACCTATAGGTGATGGAGTGTGGGAGGGATAACTCCCCAAATACTAACAATATTCATAATATTTTCAATCCGTAATGGTAATTATATTTACACCTATGCTAGTCAGAAGTTTATCGACAGTTTTGTTCCTACATTGCCATCCCTACGTCGCCCCGGGAGCGCGCCCCAGATTCCCAACTTTTCATCACTCCTTACGTTCCCGGCTCATTGTGTCCGTGGGAACCTTTATTGCCCCCATAGAAAAGCCATGAATGCCCAAGAAAAGCATTTGTGTGCTGAATACGTACAAAGAACCATGTTTCAGTTGATTCCGTACCTGTTTCAGACGTCTTTTCATCGTGCTATTTTCCGATTGGGGTGTATGCTGGCTTTATTGGTGGACTGTTTTGTATCGGTAAATGAGTTTCGTAGTATGGTTAATTTACTTTTCAGTACGGTTTTGTTTGGATCGTATTTTTGTTATTTGGAGAGGCTATTAGGTTTTGGTTGCTGATGAATGTGCTGCAATGTTTATGAAAGTTAAGTTAGCTGTGTTTGCAGCTTAGATATTGTAAAAATTTGATGATAATCATTGGTGTAATAATATATATTTTTTATAAACAAACATTTACTAAAAAAGGCATGAAGACTCGAAAATCTTTTTAATCCGTTAGTGAGATTACTAACAAATATTGGACAGAAAAAAAAGACTAAGATACAGCGCGTTGTACTTTCATGTGACGTCACTTCTAGGTACAATTATACCACTTTACAGTTTTATAATATTAACAGTAGATCGATTGTATTTTCAAAAATAAATCATTTTGCAGAGTATTAGTCACATAACAATAAAAATCACGGTGTACAGATATAAAATAAAGTTAAACGTTAATTTAGTTTTTTTTCTTCTATATCTCTATGCCAGAAGCTTGAAGGCTAATCGTTACTAAATAAGAACATTGTTTTATTTTGTGTACTTTTTAAAGTTTTTATTTTTATTTTTTATTGGCAAATGGTTCCCACTTAAGTCCAGTAGCCGGAATAATCTATAGTTCTTATTTTAAATCTAATAGACTGTTTCATCGTAAACTTGTTTGAAGTAACTAAGCGTGCGCTACATAATTACGAAACCCCTCTGAACTTTGTGCACTTTCGTTCTAAATTCGAATAAAATGACAGATGTCAGATGATCTCGTTTTGTTTTTTAGAAGATTTTCCTTCTTATACTGTGATGTTGTTAGGTATCGACTAGCCTATGCTGAAGAGAAGATCTATGAGGGAGACCTATGTCCAGCAGTGGACGTCCTACGGATGAAATAATGAATGGTGATGATAATAATGTGGTCAATTATGGCTAGAGCTTTGCTCGCCTTTATGCCCGGTGCAACAGCTTACTACATACCTACTTTTTTTTTTGTTGGACGGACATATTTTGTTAGCCAGGAGGCTTTTGCTACTTCACCGGGCATAAAAGCGAGTAGATGTCCAGCCTTAATTAGCGCAAATGCAAGGCGTTTTATATTTTTGTGTATTTAACTAAATGTATTTATAAAAAACATCTATTTACTGTGGGGGCCCTTGGCAGTAGGCCCAGTTGCCCCCCGTTAAATACAGCCCTGTATATCAGGCAGGTATATGTAACTAATAAGTTATCAGTCCTAAGTGGTTTTACTGCAGTTGACTACACCGCTTGATAAAACATAAGTGTAACACATAAACTTTGTTTAATGCAGCCTCAGTTATCGCAGTAAAGATTATTATAATTGAGGATTCATAAAATTGATCCTATTATTAATTATATTTCTATATCTACATCTTAAGTATTCGATATATAAAATAGTAGCGTCCCGCACGCGGTTTCATCCGCGTAACTCCCGTTCCCGTGGGAATTTCATAATTAAATATAGCCTATGTCACTCAGGGTGAATGTAGCTTTCCAATGGTGGAAGAATTTTTGGAATCGGCATAGTAGTTTTTGAGTTTATTCATTACAAACACACAAAAAAATACAAATCTTTCCTCTTTATAATATTAGAATTGATTTACTTATTTTATTTATATGAGATTACCTATACTCTGCCTGGAGGCTAATCACGAAACCATATTAGTACTATGATTTTGTTAAAAATGATTTCTCTACTCATCGTTTACTATGCAAGCAAGCAGCATTTATTACAACATCATCTATAATAATCAAACCTATATCAAGGAACGGGCAGCGAGTTTCCATGTGCAACATAATACTGCGGTCACCAACCCGCCTGCCAAACGTGGTGACTATGGTAAAAACCCTCCCTACTGGAGGAGGCTCTTCTTCAGCAGTGGACGTTATACGGGCTGATAATGATGATGATGATGAATATTATATAATATAACTTAGAATAATAATATCTATTAATATTTTTCGCAATTTACAATTACCCGTGCATCATCTCTCCTATGATAGTAATTTAGATTAGGTATATTATATATGTTGCTGTGCCCGACAGGGTTCATACTTGGTGCCACTTTTCATTGTTATGTTAAAACACCTGTAAACACATTGTTTACAGTCGTTACTTATTTCAAAAGAGAGTACTTGAGCATTTAAGAAAACATATGCGACAGTATCATTGGAAAACAGTTAGTATATAAGTTTAACTGTCATTATGTATTATATTATATATTCTTGTAATAAGTATGTATTGTAATAAGTATATACTTCTATAATTAGATAATATAAAGATAACTTTATTATTATATCTTATATATACCTAAGTATTATATTTTTATTATTATGTATTATAAATAACTTAATAATATTGAATATCATACTTCTATTCTCCACCTACCATGTTTTTCTCTGCATCACCCAATGGTTGACTGGTAGAAAATGCGTTTGGCATTAAGTCCGCCACTGTACAACTTTGTGCAAGTTATAAATTTAAAAAAAAAGTGAAAAGAATAAAGTATAGAAGTCATATCGTTACGTCGTTACGTGATTAGAATCCTGATAGCACCCTTAATGCGAATGATTAGATTAAATTCGCTTCTAAGATATGACTAGGGAAAAGCTACAAAGTTCAAACTATATACTTAAAAACAGATTATTTTATCTATATATACTCGTAATTGCTATCTATTTAAAATTGTTATTATAGCTTCTAATATGTATGCAAATATTAAATACAGGAAGCAAATAAACACTTTATTGTTGAAACGGTATTTGATAGCTTAATATGGCAGTAAATACATATTCAGTTGAGCATCTACTTTATTATGATTATGGCTTAGTGTAGCGGGAATTTTTGCAACTGGCAACATTATTAAAAAAGAGAACTGTCAGTTTTTGACAGTTAGCGTTTTGTTTATAGCGCCAATTTTATGAGAACAAGAAATGACTCGTTTGATGATGGCGAGATATTATTTGCATTCTAATTTTAAATTTATCTGATACTATTTGATTAGTAAAGGGCTCGATAGTATCTAAGACCGTACAACATCGATGTTATCTATAGTAGACCGGGGTAAATGTGACATTCTGGGTAACTTTGATAGTGATGGTGAAACGAAATCTGAAGGCAGACAAAACGTCAAAATGGCATGAGGAAATGTGCTGCAGAAACGAAAGCTGGTGAATTTGGTTAAGAGAACCTCCTACCATCAAATACGAGTATATTTACAAGGCCAAGGTTACCCTGAATGTCAAAGAACCCCCGCTTGACCGGTACTAATAATATTATCAAGAAAAAGATTTGATTTTATGTTTGCATTGAATAGGCTCCGGAACTACTAGACCAATTTTAAACATTCTTTTACTATTACAAAGCTACATAATTTAAGAGTAGCATATGTTATATTTAATTATGAAGTTTTCACGGGAACGGAACATACGCGGAAGAAACCGCGCGCAGATTATTTTCCGGAATTACTTGCTTATACTCCAAATTGGCAAAATTTACATTTTAATGTTAAAATTAAAGTAATGTAGGTATATCATGCTGCAAAATATCATTGAATGAATTATTTGAAGAATGTAATCTTCAAATAATATGTTTAAATGCTTGATTTTATTCCTATTCATCATAATAAAACAGTAGGTACCTACTCAACCATTTTCTTCTGTTTTAACTTCCAATGTTAACTTTGTAAATTTCAGAAGCTAAAACAAATATTCTATAAATAAAACAATTTTCTACATATCGTTGAATCAGCAACTGTTAACAAACCAAAAATAAAACTAATAGAACAGACTACAGCCATTTTGGAAATTTACGCAACTTTTAAATCAAGAACAAGTACCTAAACCTATCAAACTACCATAGACTATGTATAACAAACAATGTATTAATGGATTTCGCCGGAGTTTTACTACCGCCAATGTTTTTCGGTATAAAACGGCTTATGAAAAACCAAACATCGTTAATGTCCGCTGAAACGAGAGTCATAAATTTGTTGCACAAACCAACGATTAGTCTATTTATACCTACTGGTTACCCATTGTTTTCATATAGACTAGCGAATCAAATTATTGGTCCAACTATGATTTAGAAAACCAACTTTTAAAGACATGGATTTATGGGTGAAAATCGCGTGAAACAATTTCGAGACTAAATAGAAGTGGGGATAACAATTGTCTATTGTGTCGGCTATCTCTGTTACGCATCATAGCGGCGTCTTTGTGTGAGCGGGTAAGGTATATATTGCCGCTCGTTCTGGCACAATGCGCGGTGGAAATGGGCACGCCTTTGTGCTAAAGATTTTCTTCTATTCGTCGGTTTACACTGATTTAGTGATGTGTTATAAAATTTTGTGCGCATGCTTGTGGGTTTGGTGTTTGATAAAACTGTGTTATGTTATGTCGTGTCGTGTGATGTTGTAGTTATGTACTAGGTAATTGGTAATACCTATCAATGTACAGTTTCTTAATAAATTCTGATCAATTTACATGTACACTAACATTTGTGTGGTTAACAGTTTAGTAACAAAAACATATTTATTTGGTTTTACAGATAAGCTTTTCTCTGCCAAAAATGTAGAAATAAATATGTTTTAGCTAATTCTAAATATCCACATATTTTTCGATATTGTCTATACATATTGCTTACTAGCGACCCGCCCCGGCTCCGCACGGGTACAATGCTGATGTATCATACATATAAAACTTCCTCTTGAATCCCTCTATCTATTATTTTCCCTCTATCTATTAAAAAACCGCATCAAAATACGTTGCGTAGTTTTAAAGATTTAAGCATACATAGGGATAGAGAAAGCGACTTTGTTTTATACTATGTAGTGAAGTAACAAAAATATCAAAGTGACACAACGGTTTCTGTCGTCAGTGAGCCAAAAGGTCGGAAAAAGCTAGATTTATTTAAAAAAAAACAGTTTCATACGTAGATAAATAACTAACTAACTACGTAAACCTAAATACTTTTAATTAGGTACTCGTTAAAATGTCTGAGTTTTACAATTTTTCGCAACCAGTTCGTTCATCGGATATTGCTCCTTTCACAATGTCTCCTTTTACGCTCGATTTATAAAGCTAGTGATGCGAATAGTATATTTAATTAGAATCATCGTTAAATCGATCGATTTACGGCAGTCGATCTTAGGTGTAATGGTTACTTTAATTAGTGGTTTTATCGTTTAATGATAGTATTTCTTGATTTAATGTATAGCCAGCTACTGGAATAGCATGCTTGTTCGATTGGAGCACTTAATTATTTATTTTAGTTGCTCATATTTATGTAAGTTGTTCTAATATAATCTGTGGTGCTAAAAGCGGTAATTATTTTATAGTCATATCGTTACGTAATTGACCTCCTACTCACCGTTATGCCCGGTGATATAGCAGAAGCTTCGTGGCTAAATTAAAAATTTATATATATTTTGAACCAGTTTCCGTACCAATACGCTAATTTCTGCGGTGATCGTCCAAGATACTCGATAGGTATGTGAAGTAATTTTAGCGCTAAAGTTAAGTAAGACTAAGCTATTAAAATTCTAGTTAAGATAACTAAGTCGTGCTTCTAATTTGTGCTAATATTATAATGGTGTATGTATAGTGATGTATGGTCTGCCTCATAGGAACAAATAGGGGTGATGGTAACTGCCAATCATAAATCGTTTCACTTTGACTAATCGGTCTGTCAGTAAAGTAATCGATAACCGTACATCGATTACAAGATGTTCTCTTCACTGTTTCGAAATTTAAATTTGTACAAGTGAATTTATTTCAACGAAAAGCGTGTAGTCTGTACTTACAAAAAAAACCAGATTAATCAATAATTTGTTCTGTCTTTGAATCCGTTACAAAAACTCCTAATAACTAAAATAGAAATTCGCAATTTCTATTAAAATAATTTGCTTAATCGAAAAATCCTCAAATTATTATCTACAGATTCGACTGAATTATATTATAAAGTATTCATTGTTATGTTAAGTGAATTAATGATTTAAATAAACTGTTATGTAATGTTCAATTATTAAATAAAATTACCCGCGCAAAAGAACGCAGCCATGTTGAAAAAATAAGCACGCCTCTATGGATGTCGGAAAACGAACTAACCTAAAGAGCGTGTGCCACAAACTTTTAATATAATCTTTTTAAAGTTTTTTAATCAAAAACGTTGTCAACACACGTCTGTCCGTCACACTCGTAGTTTTCTTTCAAAAACTAATTGGTCTGACACGGCGAACCCCTCGAATGTCGGGGGATATATAAGTATTTTATTTTTTTAATTTGAAATATTTTTTTAAAGTGTTGCCACTTGTTGACTTGCATTTTGCGTCGCAGTGGTCGGTTAATGGGAAATGACACCTTTTTGAAAACATCATTCTGTTTTAGTTTTTACGCGTTGCGTACCAACGCTAATTCTTTGACATGTTTTTGGTATAGGTATAATTAAAATATCATGTGGACAAAAAAAATAAGTAACTTCCATTCGTATGATTTATTCGGTAATTACGTTATGTTTAAACTAAAAATATAAATAAATAATACTATAGTTGTTATATCACGTTGGATGTCAACAACTATGGTTTTTGTTAAAATAATTAAGTAGGTCTTGTAATTAATTTTGTTAAATAATTATTCACTTCTTTCCCAAAAAATGTGTATAACACAAAATATGCTACTATAAAATAGTGTATATTATATTAACAAACAAAGTCCTCCGTCGCATCTATATGTCTGTTCGTACCTACTCAAAAACGACTGCACAAATTTTCACCCATAGGCAGAGTGATTCTTGAGGAAGATTAAGATATTATATTAATTTGTCTTTTACTACCCATACAAAGTCAGGGTATGGCATACAAAATTGTTTTGTCAGTTAATTAAGTAGGTAACATATTGAAATAAAATGAATAGCTTCTGTAAAGCACGTCTTAAGTTCTTAAGCAGACTCAAATCTATTTTAGGGTCTTTGGAACATAATAATTTTAAGGTACAATTTTCCTCAAGTCTTCATAAACAATTACACAGATCCTGTATAGCCCGGCTACATAAAACAGGGCCTTTTATTTCAACCACCGCACCCTACCTCCCCATGTTCTACACAAATAACGGATAAATAACAAAGATGGCCACCCTACTAATTTATTTGTTTTTAATTTTTAAAAACAGAACGAGGAAGCGGACCAATGAGACGCGTCCTCCGACTGATTGTCAATTAGCGACATCAAACGGGCTTTTTGCGAATTAAGCGCCCGTTTGTGTTCATTTTTTGTCCGGCATTCGTCGCGAACTGGCGTTTGATGCGTTTTCAGTTTATACGTTTCATTTTCATATTTCCGTTTGTCTGCCCCTATGGGGAGGGTAACAGTTACAATATAGGGTGTGTCTGCACTGTCTGCGAGCACATAGCAATGTTTTCCATTTATTTCGGTGATATTTTAATTCGGGTGAGTGCCTTCGCAGACGGATTTAATTTTTTTGATGCTTGTTGTGTTTTATGTTGTAGATTGTGTTATAAGATACCTTTGGATATTGATGAATATGTTTATTTGAATAACTAATTTGCTTATCGTAATAAAACAAAAAAGTAACGATGCCTGTCCAGCTACTACAACTCGTATACATTTTGTTGATTTATGTCTTTAAATAATTATGTTGCCGTTATTAATATTCTTTTTTCAATAACGTAGATTAATAAAGAAGAAATTCAACGTATAAATATCTTAACGAAAACAAAATGCCGTGTGGTTTCCGGCTTAGAATTGACCACCCCATGTCTTCCCGTGGGTGTTAGAGACGACTAAGGGACATGCAGCAGCATCTATCAGCTCAAGGTTCCTTATCAACTTCCTGCGATCACCAATCCGCCGACAAAGTGTGGTGATTATGGCAATATCCATCTAAGATCCTGGTTTGCGAAGGTCTGTAAAGAGGAGGTCTTCAGCAATGGACGTAAACGGGCTGTTGATAAAAAAACACTCCTTTAATTTCTAGGTGAAACCTAAAAAAATATTTTTTTTTTGTTATAAACGCCTGTATGCTACATTCGTTGGTACTATAACGTGAAAATGAAAAATACTGAACAAAACAGTCTGGTATTCAATAGACAAAAGATAAAAAAAGTTCATGAATCGAACTCGGCATATCGAACGTTATTTCGAATGCACTATACACGGCAGTCAACAAAGGGACGTTCTGAAAAAAAAAATACGGGATCGGCGCCATTACTCGTTCCCATTCGCCCCGTGTATAGAACCTCTTCAATACTCAACAATTGAAAGGCTAGGCTAATGATTCTTCTATAATTAAAAGCAGCACCGTTATGAGTAAACACCTTCCACTTGACTGTCTTTTATTGATATGAATGGCTACCGCTGGTCTGTTAGTACCTTTTTAATTAAGTGTTATTATTTGAAGAAATCTAAAATACAGGTTTAAGTCCAATTAAAGGGAGTGTTTTTGAAAACTCTGTGCTAATTATAAACTGCATCGTAATCAATATAATATATATTCATCATCATCAGCCCGTATAACGTCCACTGTTGAACATGAGCCTCCTCCCGAGGGAGGGTATTTGCCATAGTCATCAAGCTTGGTAGGCGAGTTGGTGACCGCATTATTATGTTGTACTACACAAGGAAACGCTGGTGCCCGTTCCTTGATATACGATTGTTATAGATGATTTATAATAATCGGACCTACGGCTTAACGTGCTTTCCGAGGCACCGAGAGTAGTCTCTCAACCAGCCAGACCCGGAAAGAAATCTTAGAATTTACACAAAGATTTCTTGTCCGGCGTAGGGTTCGAACCCACGTCCTCCGAGATTTAAAGCGAGCTAAATACCGCCACGCTACGGAGGTTGTCGATATATTAATGTGATTAAAAGCGAGAAAAGCAACAAAAATATGATGCTTAGTATACTTTTGCAAAAAAAGTGAGGCTCTTTATTACCAAAAGAAATAGTATGTGAATGCTAAGACACAGTTCTTAAAGGCACTGAAAGCTCCAATTCAGTTCAAGCAATACTAAAACTCTTCAAGAATTCAAAATAATTCAAGCCGAATACCATAGCCCAGTGAAAACCGATTTAAAAAAACAAACCATAAAGCTTTTTCCCATCCCTACGCAAAGGGCATGTGATCGAGAGTTGTTCGTGTTTTTATCGCTGATTCATTAGTATGAGAGTGTCTTTGTTGGACGGGCGCCACCGGCTCACAATATGCATTCAACATGAAAATTGATTCGAAATGAAAGGATACGCTATATTGTATACATTGATAATTGAAAATGAATGCGCGTTATGTGAGCCCGTAATTAGAGGCAATGTAACTCGTTTGAAGCGGAGCGATTGTTTAGCGTCAGTAAATAATGAAAATAAATGTGGATGAATGGAATGCTCTGCGGAAAATTATGGAACTTTAGATTGGTTTTATTGATGATAGATAATTAATTTATTGATTTAAGAAGTGTGTGAATTAGGTACGACTTATTTTACGTAGGTATACTCATCACTGAAATCAATAAAAAAAAATGCGGCGGAAATACGTATATATGTCATACTTGGGAATATTAAGAAATAACCTTCCTACTAGGAACTGTTAATTGAAATACATCAGTATACAAATTCGTTTAAAGTTAACAACATGTACAGTCTATTTGAACAACTCCAGT
This sequence comes from Nycteola revayana, assembly GCA_947037095.2. Classification (NCBI taxonomy): domain Eukaryota; kingdom Metazoa; phylum Arthropoda; class Insecta; order Lepidoptera; family Nolidae; genus Nycteola; species Nycteola revayana. Next base: position 6,428,772 of record OX344844.2, read on the forward strand.
CAAATAAAAAATAAGAAAAATCCCTTAAAAACGACTATGGGAGTCGTTCTGAGGGGATTTTGCTTCCGTAACAAATCTAATTTGTAAAAAGGGTAAACAAAAAGTTGCAAGTTTGCGGGCTGAATCACAATGAAAAGCTGCTTTATACGATAGCAGGTTAACAGATCAAAACCAACTGACACAGTCTGAATGGGTAAAGAAGTAAAAGAAAACATTGTACTCTTTGTAATATAATCACACAACTTAACTCAAATCGCTGCTATGAAAGATAAACCAAATGAAACTGTTTAAAATATAACAAATTATACGAAAGGCGAAACAAATGATATCAAGAAATTAGACAAACATTTAATCCTCATAAGTAAAGGTTTACAACCAGAACAAAATTGAACACTAAGACTTTAAGAAATAACACAGTCCTGGAACAATATTATCAAAGGCATTCTACATAAATATTATGATGCACACTTGGAATCTTACAACTAAAACGACTATTTAAACGGCACTGAAACTGTCAACTCCATAAATGTTTGAAAGGTAACAATAACGCGTTAACCAAACCAAACGTTACGTTCCTAAACAGGAATAAACCATCGGTTCTTAGCCCTTTTCAAATCGTGACCTGGCATGCAAAACAGATGTCTGGAGGAAGATAAAAGCTTTTGAAAACAAAGTATTACCACTCATTTTAAGTGAAGGGAGGTCAAATAAACTCCTTTTGTGTATCTATTAGGATGTGATTTGCTAGATTTTTGTCGCAAAATTAGTTATTGAAAGAATTAAAGGATGAGAGAGATAAAGGTAAGGATTTTCAATGTCTTTATTTAGTTTCATAGTAAATTTAAATATATTTAAGCAAATCAATGTATCATAGAAAACAAAAATGTTGTATAACTAGCAGAGTTAATAGTGAGAATACTAAAAGTAATGCATGTTTTAAACATAGTTTTTATTTCATTGGAACTCTTTAAAGATAAAATATTGTCCAGATATTTAAGATTAGCTGTCCCACACTTTATCCGCATTATTTCTGTGGCTGTGGGAACCTCGTCTTAAAATATAGTTTAAGGAAATAAATCATGTGGGTTATTGATAAAATTATCTAAAAAATCATATCACAAGATCGAGAGAAACACAAGTATAGTATAGATACATCTTCATTAACACAATGAAACTAATATGTTAAAATAGACATAAACCTATGAAATGGGATACACAGAAAGTCTTTCATCAAAACCCCTTCGTTTCGGAAACAGAAAACGAATAATCCTTAACATATTTGTCTCAGTCGCACTAATCCGACAGTTTCGTACTCTTGGCAAGAGAATGAGGTCATCTATGTGATGATGTACTTTATTTTTAATACAAATATGAAATTAGATAGTATTGATGTCGCTAAACTTGGACAAGCCATTTTTCTTGTAGATGAAACAGATATGGCTAAGCTTTGATTTTAGATAGTTTAAAATTATATTATAAACTATGTAAATATACGATAAAACAGAACTTATAGGTTACTTTATTAATCAGATTTATTGGCATGTCAAATCTATCATCATCTATTTAAGTGCATTCTTGTAGCACCTAGAACTAAAACTTCAATGATTGCGTGTTAAATTCCTTTACGAGCAAAACTTATATAATGGTTGTTTGTTTCTCACACATCTTATATAATTTAATTAAGTAAAGAATAGCTGATGTATGAATATGAATGATTGCTTTAATTTTGTTGTGTAAATTAAGTTGAAATTTATTTCGGTCCAGTTTTTTTTCCATGAGAAGAACGTCAAATATCAGACGCTGTATTCTTACTAGAATACACGATCTGATATTTGAGGTAAAAATACTGAAATAGAGTTCAGTGTTACTCCATTGAACACTATTTTCAGTAATTTCCATCTTAGTTTGAATGCTGTATTAAGTACAATACTAAACTTACCTTAGCATGCTCCTGTTGTGCCAGAAGCTGTTCCCTCACCATCTGAAGCTGAAGGATCATCTCTGAAAGCTGTCGCTCCTTCTCTAATACACTTTCACCAGCCAGTGCCTGTAACGCCGCCGCGTCTAAAACTCCTCGTCGGTCACTGGGAACAAAGAAATAGACTTATTCGTTTTTATAATCAACAGTACTAAATAGTTCTTCTTATAGGTCTAAAATACACTTGACATTTTCTAATACAAAATGAAATAAGTAATCATTATTGGATTCATATTCTATTAGGAAGTGAATGATTATAGGAAAGTTCATTCCAACTAGTTTTATAACTAACCTTATAGTTTCTAAAAACAATTTATCTGCTACCAAGAATATGGTACAATTTGCTATAAGTTTATATGTTATTACATCGGTTGTCTCAAACCGTCTATAGCTCCACATCAGGTAAACCAAACTCTGAATAATTCATAGCCGTACTGTTACTGAAGCTGTATGACGAGCAAACAAAGATCGCTACGTACATTACTACTGAAACTCGATACAAATAAACAAGAAATTAGTTACAATAGAATACTTAGAATAATAATATTTGAAGATATGAATATAAATTTTGTAGATGTTATTTAATCTAATACAGGATTTTACAAAATTTCGTTAAATCTAGAAGCAAATATGGTTTTAATCACATTATTTTAAGGAATGCGAACAAAACTTAAATATTTCATACTGATTTATTACAAACAATATTGTAATTGTAACATTTCATAACTACTAATGATATGAATCTAATAACAAAGTTAAACATTTTCAATATTCACCTCATCATCATCATCATCATCAAAAGCCCGTTTACGTCCACTACTGAACATGGACCTCCTCTTAACAGACCTTGGCAAGCTAGGATCGTTGAGGGATTTTGCCATATTCACCACGCTTGGCAGACAGATTGGTGATCGCAGTAATATGTTAACCTTGGGCTAATAGACGCTCAGCCATATGTCCCTTAGTCGCCTTTTACGACACCCATGGGTAGACACGGGGTGGTCTATTCTAAACCGGAAACCACACGGCATAACCTAACTCCTATAATTTTCGAAGCTAAAATTATTTAATCTAAAAGGAATAGTTTTAAAGAGCAACGTACAAAGGCTACATTTCCGAGTTCCGTAGTAGGTTCACGTTGCTCAAACAAATGCATCAGAGGACCGGCTGAATTATTAATGCTGCGGTCCCAACCTGCTCTTTTAAGAGTTATGACGTAACTCTGTCTTGCGCCATGTTGTCTATTGGTTTACATTTTTTAGCATTTGGGTTACAAAGTGGAATAATAAAATGAACTTAATCTACTTATGTTGTTGTAGGTATGGTGGGTTTGATATTTTAGCGATAAGGGGAAAGGTAATAGCAATTCGTTAATTCTGCCTCCGGTTTTTTTTTATTATTACAGAATTGGGACACGTGGGACATTAAAAATACTTAATTTACGGACAAAAAGCAAATCCAGACTCAGAAAACTGTTTGTAACACGAGTTTTTGTGGGAATTAAACCAAAAACACCATATTAGAAGGAGTAGGTACTGTTAGCCCCGGTGCAGTTTAGATTTAATATCCTTTCTTTGAAATGCTCTGTATATTCCGATTTATACAAAACTACTGAGTCTACTGCTGTTTCTGTCGTAAAAAGATCATTTAGCATGAATTTTACATACAGATCATATTCGTATCAATCTATTTATACAACAATTTGTACAACTCTTGTTTACAAAAGACTCGTAAAGTATTCTGTCTACCGTAACGCATGTTGAATAGCTACCGTCCATTATACGAACACACGAATATGTTTTTATTTATTTTCTTCTAGTTGTTTAATTCAAAATTCAATGTTTCTGATATATTCTTGTCTTGAATAAGCAACGTGTTTTTCTTTAGTTACATTGTCTAACACAATAGTCACATCATAAATATGACAGTCATTATTTTCCTCATGAGTAATAATCATATCTTTATGTTAAACGTCTGAATCAGCGGTTTTGAGAAATGGTCAGCGAGCTTAATTGCAAAAAGTTCACCGTACACCGATTGTTTCTCGCTCGCAAGAATATTTCGCAACCTCTTTTATTTTTCCACGATACAAAGGCTTGAACCACTTTCTCAATAAAAGGGTTCATTGTAAAACCAGTTCACCGAAAAATAAATTAACGGTACCTAATTAAGTATTACGTTTTTGTACTATAAATGAACCCAATTTAAAATTGCAATTTCTCTTCAGGCTTTTCAATAAACTTGTCTAGAATTATTAATATTGTATTAAGGTTTTCTGATAACTAATTTTAATAGTCAAATCTATTCTGTATTCAGATGAATTAATGCTTTTATAAGCATTAATTAGGTATTTAAAATTAAACTAAGTAATCATTTCATCTTTAATTAGTTGTTTAACGAATTCTTAAGACCTGTGTTCAACTTTATATTACTTAAATATTTAATATCTATATTCTATGACGTAAAATTTTATTGATAACTACATGCGTACTTTTTTTACAGCAACTCCACCATGCAATGGGAAGAAAACAAAAGATAAAACATATCATAGATTTCAAATTTTAAAAATGAAAATGTAGATTCTAAATCCAAATATCATAGATATTTAGATCTACAGTTGAGTTGTCGAAACGTTCCAAAAACAAACATTGTTACTCATTAAACCGTCGTCGTCAAATAATTACAAGAATTTCTCGCACACACATACTTGCAATATAAATGGATTCCAACAAAAACAGTCAAAGAGCAGGTAGTAATAAAAATAAAAGCAATATCGATCATACAATTGGATTCGTGTCACTCGCTTCGGAACGTTTTATTTTCCTGCTCATTGAGAATGCCACTTGTGATTTATTATATTTTTGTTGTGTAAAACCCCATAGGAATTGTGATAAGACTGGGAAAATTACTAGGCTATCTAGATACTAGTTTTATGAATTTGTGGTTTAATAAAACATAATTTATAATTGAACTTATAGTTTAACTTTTTCTTAGGAATGCAATTATCGATTGCCCTTAGATATCTGTACTAATATTATAAAGAGGTAAACATTTGTGAATTGTCTGTGAGATTGTAGGGGATAATCTCTGGATATCAGTATACTAATTTCGCAAATTATTCTTCATTAATAGAGCGTCATAGGCTATATTTTAAGCAAGGTTTCCACGGATAAGGGACAGGTAGTTAGCAAATAATTTAGTTTTATACAAGGTGTAACGGAAAGGGTATATATATAGAAAGAGCAAGGCTTCTTTGGATCATAACAAAGGATATGGTAAGGGGCCGTTCAAGTATTACGTAAGCAGATTTATTACAATTATTTACCCCCCCATCCCCCTTGTCAGCAAAAGTAAGCAAAGCTCTTACCCCCTCCCCCATGCTTACGTAAACATTTTTCAATTAACTAACTTTTGTACATTTTGTACTTTCGTACTTGTATGAGATTTTTTAAAACTTTCAAACAATTTTTGGTATTACTTGGATTTGTCTATTTGAAACGACATCTTATTTAAACATTAAACTTTGGCTAATGGAATCAACGGTAACACAAATGTTAACTTGCTTTGCTATGCTTACAATACGTCTACTCGCTATAGTATCCAAACGAAAAAATACACTGACAGAGGAAATTTAGACAAGTGAATAACGCGCGGTAATTCCCCTACTCGGTTCTAAAGCGAGTGCCTAAACGTATGCATTATTTGCGGGAATCCCCGAAAATGCGTTTCGTTTTCAAGCAAAGACAATGTGAGGGTTGCCATTCGTGTAAAAAAGTAAATAACTACCGATGACGTAATCATCATCTAGACTCCCCTACCCCCCATGTCATCCAAAATAAGCAAAGCAAAGACCCCCCCGCCCCCCCATAGTGCTTACGTAATACTTGAACGGCCCCTAAGGGTTTCAACTCAAAAAAAATCAGTATTATTTTGCAAACAAAAAATAAAAAAGCGGAGCCCTTTATTCAGAAATACCAGGAGTAATAGGTTTATTTTTACTTGCACATAGTTCGTTGACATCGATCAGCTGATTGAGTGCTAGTGATGTATTTATTTCAATTTGAAATCTATGAATTTTAAAAAATCATTACTTCCGGACTTGTAGAGATAGGATTAAATAACCCTTGCCATATCGTTTGTTATGATCGAAAGAAGTCGTGCTTTTTCTATGTATATACCCTTTCCGTTACACCGTGTATAGAACACAATTACATAATACTAACAAATTAATCTGAATCACGTCACATCATAATTTGATTTGGTGGCATCATAAGTACGTAAAAAGATGATACTGATGACATGAAATAAACTATACTAAAACATTTCATTTAATAAAATTGCCGTCAACTAGAAGTCAAAAACAATACACTTAGCAATAACTACATTAGGGGGCCGTAACTTAACTAGGGTGAACTAATAGACCAATTCACTACCACTCGATGTCGCAACATCGATTCGATTATTCCGATTCGCAGCGCACTAGCTGCGTTAATTTACTGTTTATTGATGTTTGTTTGTTTTTTATCCTTTTTTTTATCGAATGCTTTTTTTTTGTATTTGGAATTCGAGGTTTGTTTTTTTTATTAGTTATTCGATTGATAACGATTCTAGTTATGTTAAATTAGAGGACTGTTTTGTTTTTTATAGTTTTTAGTACAAATAGTTATGACAACATGTCAACATTGTGATGAATTTCATCATTTTCCATATATTATTGTGAATGTTTTCAGTTTCATTATTATTGCTGGGAATTCAATGCACATTTTGAATATATTTCTTAAAATTGTTTTGAATATCTACTTTATAATTTAAAGATATTCAAAAAAAAGACAAACAAAAGACAAAAGACGCCGAGGTGTATCAAAAATCTCAAGGGTAGGGGTGACGTCATTAAAATGCATGTCAAGGGAATAATCCCTTGAATTTTGACATTATACAGTGGGAACGTTAGAATTCAGAGCATGTCGGTATGGGATTTAGCATAAACTGAATAAAAAATCGAAATAAGCCGTTAGATCAGACTTCCTTGTCCATCATTGTTGTGGGTTCAATTCTCTGTCTCTTACCGCACGAGTATTCATGCGCGTAGATCCCGTTCCCGTGGAAACGTTATAATAAAATATAGCCTTTAGCCTTATTGGATTGGCTATCTAACACTGAAATGTTTTTCCAAATCGGACCAGTTGTTCATTTTTTCAGCATTATAATATTAGTAGGTATAGATTTAGATTACATTGTATTATGTGTTTGTTTCAGTGTAGTAAGCCTAATTAAATTATTAAAAAATAATTATACGACAACCTCCGTAGCGTAGCGGTATTTGGCTCGCTTTAAGTCTTGGAGGTCGTGGGTTCGATCCCCACACCGGACAAGAAATCTTTGTGTAAATTCTAACACGTTAAGCCGTAGGTCCCGATTGTTATAACATCATATATCTATAACAAGCGTATACCAGGGAACGGGCAGCAGCGTTTCCCTGTCTATTACAACATAATACTGCGGTCACCAATCCGTCTGCCAAGCGTGGTGACTATGGCAAAACCCTCCCTCGGGAGGAGGCCCATGTTAAGCAGTGGATTTTGTACGGGCTGATGATGATGATGATGATGAATTATACGATGAGTACTATTACTATAAGTTTTCTCTCTCTTCCTAATAAGAATTGTACGTTTCAACATCACATTAATCTCACTTTTCATCGCTAATTTGTTACAGTTTACTTTCAAACCCATTAAATACCTGTTTTAGTTTAATTTTCGATCACCAAAACCTCATTATCAGAGATAAGTTGTCGAACATTTGACCTTTACGTTCGGTAATCATAAGAAAGGAAACCGGAGCGCCCTGTATAATTGAAGTCCGACTTTAAAAGAAAGTCGTTACAAAAATGTTTCAATATTACGCCGTCACTCCCACCTGTCGGTCTCATAATTGTATATTTTTATGCGCAAAAGCAAAATGGCGGATGTGATTTTTTGAAGAAGTTTTTCCTGGTAGGTTTGGCTAGAAAATGATATCGGGTACTTTGTGAACAATTTCCTGGATTTCCGTGAAAAAAAAAGTTTTGTTTATAATACGATATGACGATGATCAAGTCATCAACGTCAACAATTTGGAAATATAGTTAAATTTTAGACGTAGGTACAATACACTACATCATTCTTTATAGATAGTCAATAAACTTGTAATACTTACACATTTTGATTCATCGACTTTGTTTTTATCTATATATTAATAATTAAATTAATATGTCCTGACTGACTGATTCATCAACACTGAAGCAAAACTACTGAAGCTAGTCACGTGATATTTGGACCGTGGCTTCCTTTTGTGACATATTAGTCCACAAAGAAACGATTTTGTAAAATTCAACCCCTAAGGGGTGAAAAAGGGTGGAATTTAATTATAAAGCTGCTACGGGAACGGGAGTTAGAAGTCGAAGAAGCTAGTATTTCAATAAAATCTTTGTAATGTCAAGGAGAAGATGTAAATCATTCGCAATTTATTACTGATTTGATTTATACTGTAATAGGTAAATTCTAATTATTGTTTCTTGATTAAGTATAAAACTAGATTGATTAGCTCTTATTACAACTATTATTATATTTTAATTCGTAATATTATTAATTATGAATTAAAATATATTAATTCAATAAGTTGCGCTTTAAATTTGGAGGTTATGTTTTGATTTCGGACAAATTGTATTAAGTATAATGAATTTTGTTCAGCACTTAGGTAATTACATACACTTGTACTTGTCAGAATCACAATGTTACATTATTATTCTTTTTCTATGAATTAAACTAGATAACTAACAGGAAGCAAATTGCAGTAGGTAAAGACACAGTAGTCCGTCTGTCAGCTTGTAATTAATTCCTGTACTCATAAGCTTAAATAAATTATGGGCTGTCAAAAAATTACATAAAACTTAGTAATAAGTATCTTTGTCGTCATCCTCTTCCATTTTTCCCTGTTAGACGTCTCTTCCATACTCACACCTTTCTTACACATGTCATCTTTCACACAGTTTGTCCATCTTTCTTTTGGCCTTCCTCTTCCAACATATCCCCCCATTTTCATATTCAGCATTCTTTTCGTCAAATACATGTCATCCCTTCGCATAATAATAATATACTTAGGTAATCTATACATATAATAAAACTGTAGAGGTCGAATGTCTGAACATAGAAAATAAAACGCTAAAAACCGAGCCAAGGAGATGTTAGATGTAAAAAAAGAACAGATTTCCAGATTTTTTTATTTTTATTGTACGGGAAAATCTCCGTAACTGTTGCACCGATTTAAGTGACATTTTGCCTGGTGGTACCTCACACCCCCAGTCAACATTTTGAAAACTTTTAATGACAGCAAATTAATGAGTTATCGTGGGATAGTTACAAAACCGAAGGCATAACAAACACCACGCGGACCAAGTCACGGGCATATCAGCTAGTATTATATATTTTTTTATTTGTTTTTTTTATTTAAAAACTTTATGTACAATATGGTACAAAGGCGGACTTAATGCCAAAGGCATTCTCTACCAGTCAACTTTAGGGTGGTGCAGCATATATGTTGCAGTCAAAACTCTTAAACCAGTCAAAAGTACTTTTAACCAGCAAAATCAGTCAAAACTAATTAAAAATAACCTAACCTAACCTAAAACTACTTTTGACTGATTTTACTAGCCAAAGTACTTTTGACTGGCTAAGAGTCTTGACTGCAACATATATAAATTATTAAGTACTATACGACTATGTATTTAGATCAAACAAAACAGCCCAGTCGCTTACGTCGTTTCGCCAATCGAAACTTTACAAAAATATTGGCGAAGTTTATTCTTTTTTAATTTTTTCTTTGATATCATCCCGGCTTCGATTTCGATCAAATCTCGACGATCAAAGAAAAGGAAGTAAATGAGATAATAATTGCTTTTCGTATTATTTGCAGATACTTTCTTAGGAACGGTGTGTTGGTACCACGGCATTTCAGTGGTAACAGCGAAGAAGAAATGCTATTTTAATAGCGAGAAAATAGAGTTCATTTTGGTAATGAATGTTAAAACTGGTTACGCTTGTTAATGAAACCGTATCGATGCTAATTGTACGATAATTAGCTATCGATTTAAGGATTTATTTTTAAGCAGTAATTATGTTAGGGTAGATTTTAATGGGGTTTTTTTTATTGTGTTTGGTTATGGCAGACTACTTACAACATTTTTGCGATCATTATTTAACTAAGATGACAAAGAGAATGACGAAGGAAATTGAAATTTTTGCAAGTTTCAATATCAAAATATTTTTTGGGGTGAGTAATAGGCATAAAATACTTAGTACGTTGTTAGGTACCTACTGAGTATTTTATATTACTGTTAGGTACTAAGTGTACTTAAGTTTTGTAAATATTTTTTGTCGCAGTTTTAAGTTCTCTTTAAAATAGGACAATACATATTAAAGTCCCGCATTTTGTGTTTTTACAAGCCTTTATTGTATCTGTATTTGTTGAACAGGCACAAAATCGGCCCAAGTGGAGACGCTATGTACAGGAGCAGGTTAACACATTTGAAGAGACAAGGAGGTTACAATTGGACAAAGCTAGACTACCCGCAAATGTAACTTATAATGTCATCAATGGTGTTCTAACATCTAGGCTGGAGCTCTGCTCGCCTTTATGCCCGGTGAAGTAGCAAAAGCCTCAGGGATAACTACATAGGTCCGTCCGAAAAAAAAAAGGTGTTCTAACATGTCCGCATTGTGCTCGGAGTTTTACGGCAAAAGTTGGATATGCGAGTCACTGGAGAGCACACCAAAGCTCTCAACCACTCTAAAAGCCATCGATTGCAGTCGCTGTAGCTGAAATCGGCTAGATGGCATCATCATCATCATTTGTTGAACACTGAAAAAAACATCGTTTTTTTTTAAGAATGTCATCGGCGTGACAATACACATCCGAGCTCATACATTAACCAGGCGACGGTAAGTCAACAAGTCGACACATCATTGCGCATAAAGTATGCAACAGTAGGGTTGTCGCGCCACAATTTGCGGCCAACAATAAAAAATCCCTTAACGGTAGACAACGCGGGGTTATCCGTCTTGTTTGCCCCTTGCGACAGACGTGATGGTTTAGTATGGACATGTCTTTTTAAATATTTGTGAAAATGTCCCGTAAAAATGTACCTTTGTATTGATTATAATCAATACAAAGGTACATTTTTACGGGACATTAATTATTGATCGCAGTCCAGTTGCTTTTGAGAACTGTCTACAATTCATGCATGTAATGTCCTATATAAATGTTAAGTTTAGTGTACCTTATAATAAGTTTAGTTTGAAATCTTTTTCTGTATTTTCTTTTTCATGAAAGTGTACAATAAAGAGTTTAACTATCTATCTTTGGTCAACGTTATTTCGATGAAGATTGATGCTTAAATCTTCTTAAAACTCAATAGTCCATCGGTCTAGATGGCCTGCGCAACATTCCCATAGGAACGGCAAGCCATGTATTTAAGCGTAATCCTTGAACACATGCTTAAAATCAAAGTAGATGTGAACGCTTAACTTACGCTCAGTTGAGTCCATTGTCTTCTAAATTGACGCAGTAAGCTATTCCTTGTTACACCTACGGCTATACCGCGTGTATTGATTATGACGTAAGCAATCCCCTTATTCGCTCATATAATATAAGCTTTACTGCATTTGGAATTTATTACGTGATAATATACCAACCACCTACAAAATCAGATGTAGATACCTGCATATTTTTAAAGTTGAACCCGTAATTATTGTAAGATACCTTAATAATCCCACCATGCTGAACATTGGTCTCCACTAAACAGACCTCGGCAAGCCAGCTTAGGGCTGTTAGGAGTATTTCCATATTCAGATAATTAATATAAAAAAATATTAATAATATAGCAAGCGTCTCTTTTCTTTCTTTTTTTTTATTCGCATAGTATTATTCTCTATCATCTACTATCGTTACATATTATTATTCTGTTTGACTGATCCACACAAATCTTTCCCCAACAATACTTTCATTACAAATTTATCTGACATCCGACGTTCAGTCATGTTGCGTTTTTATTGAGCGCGTCCCCCGTACTCCCGTGTACTCTATCCGTACCCTCTGTACCCTATAGTGCGGTCCCACTGACGGCATCTGATGGCATTTTAAATCAGGTTAAGGTCAACAGCAGGCTCTTTGATTTGGGAAAACGGGTATTTTATGAAGTTTGTTCGGGATTTGAATAAACTACCTTTTTATAGGAAGACTCGTTGCGGATATCGACTTAAAAGACTACGATTTTTCTCTAAACTTTTAGCGACGCCCTGAGCCTTGGTTCTAGACCATTAAGGGTGACCTCAGGCGTATGTCACTTATACGTAAAAATATTGTTTGAAAACGTGCCTCCTTTCTATATAGCTAAATCATAAACTTAATCATTGTTATTAGGTACTATACCTATGACGTGACACTACAGACAGACAGACATTTTGTATTTAATTATATTATTATTATTTCATTGTGTATAATTGACAAGTGCTGAATAAATATCGTTTAATTTTATTTCCATTTTAAGGTTACGGAATACCTAACATACAGATTGCTTAACATGTAAGTAAAAACATTGATTGTAATAACAAAATATATTTATAACCTACCATTTTATTTTAAACTATCGCTCTAAACTTTTTATTAAGTAATTAGAAAAAACTATAAACTTTTAAATGTTGATTTTAACAAATCGAAATTTTAATGGAGCTTAGTTTTTTTTGACATTTGTTTATCAACCGTATTTAGCACTACTAATGTACAAAAAATAGATACATATTTCTGATTCTAGTAATTTTTTGCACTATCAAAAACAATTTACAGACACAGTCGAAATGGCAAAAAAAATTTACTGCACATCCTTTTTACTATAACTTGTTTCACAAGTTTTATTTATACACAAAAATAGTTTCACCAAAATCACTGCATAAACTAAATATCGTTCAATAAATAAAATGGACCGAACCTGCCCGATTCAACGTCAATAAAAACACATCCCAAATGTAAACGAGACCGATGCATGAATTCTTCATTTCAAATTGTATGGCCATGTTAGGGCATTATCATTTTTAGTGCTTGCCACACTGGTATATTCAGATGGAATTTTTGATGCACTGGCGACACAGCCGCGCTGCGATTGGCTGCCCTGAATATTGTATGAACCAATCACCGCGTTGCGCTTAACGTTGCATTCCAATTTCAAATCGTGAAGGCGGGAAACGGCGACAAAGTTGTGTTTTGCAATGGCATGCAATAGGCATAATTTGCGTTACACAATCAAATTGGTTTTCCAAACAGGTATATGTAAGCTAGACATAATTGGAAGCCCGATTATTGGGACGCCGTCAGAGAATTTCCTGCGTTTTATTAGTATTGTGGGTACATTATCTCTTCTAACTAGTTTCTTGTATTAAAAGTTAAGTAAAATGTTGTCAATTGCGGCTTTAATGAAACTTGCTGCATTAAAGCAAACGTTATAGCCAATTAAACTTTAAATACGATGTTTAAACATTATGTAACTGTATGCTTTGCGATATTAAGTGGTCCGTTACATGATATAATAAAAAATGATAGTACAACTAGACAATTAAGACCGACTTGCCAGTTAAAAATACAAAATAATTAATATTAAAAAATGAGAAATGAAAAGATAGATGGATTGTGTGAAGAGTGATATGAAAGAAAAAGGAGGAGAAGGAGAGAGAGGAGGACAGAATGGAACAAACAAACGTGTCGCGCTGACCCCAAGTAATATGGGGTAGGTACAGGCAGGAAGAAGAAAGATTAAAAAATTAGAAATATTTTTAAAACTCTATTATGTAAGTACAATGTCTACGATTTTATGATCATATTATTTCCGGCTTAGAATAGACCACCCCATGTCCTCCCATGGGTGTCAAGTGACATGTGGCTAATGGATGGGCAGCAGCATCTATTAGCTCAAGGTTTACATCTTACTGCGATCACCAATCCGTCTGCCAAGCGTGGTGATTATGGAAATTTCCCTCTATGATCCTGGCTTGCCAAGGTCTGTTAAGAGGAGGCCCATGTTCAGCAGTGGACGTAAACGGGCTGTTGATGATGGTGATATTATTTCTTGTAGACTGTAATATGTTAATACAGATAAACAGAACAAACTAATGTTAACCAAAAACAAATTGCAAGTAATAATTCAAAGTAACGGTAATTCTGATAAATATCATTTCCAAATCATCAAAGGCCGAGGTAAGCAACATAATGACACACAAACAAATCGCTTCAATTAACCCAGTATAAATTAGCACAGATTAAGAAGGTAACTTTCCGATGCCCTCCTAGACTTGAAGTCAGAGAAGCCCGCGAAATGCAAAGTCGAGCGACAGTTGCACAAAATTTCCCTCAAAAACTAAAAGTAATTTCTCAATTTCCTACCAACCACCGTGAACCGTGAGCCGATTTCCAAGCCTCACAGAGGGGGCATTCTTGCCCAGGTTCTTTAATTTGAACCTGCGCAGGAGTGCCCCCAAGTTTGAACCTGCGCAAGAGAGGCGAGTTTTCTGAATGCGAGTTCTCGACTCTATGAAGTAGCAAAAGAAATGTGACTAACACATGTGCGTCCAAAAAACTAGGTAACTCTATAAAAAATGATGCATTTTTAAAATATCAACGCACCGGCTTTGCTCCAATTATTCCCCGAGACAATAATAAGTGATAACATAGAATTGACAAAATATAGGAACAACAATTTCGGTTATGCCAGAGGTTATCAGCTGACTGGCGGCCAATAATTATCAAGACAATTAGTGCATTATTATTATTGTTTTGTATTATATAGATAGGAACTGAGAAAAAGAAATAAACTAGCAAGCGAAGAAATTGAAACTAATCTAAGTTAAAGGTTAGTCTTTGTTTTTGGTAGTTTTAATTATGCTATTTTTATTAAAATTTGATAAGTTTCATTCTTCTCTTTTTATAATATTGTTTAAGAAATACAGACTTGTGACAGGTCACAAGTATTTTTTTCTGACGGAAATACTTAGTTAGCCACGAGGCTTTTGCTATTTCACCGGGCAAAAAGACGAGCAGAGCCTTAATGAATGGTTTAAAAACTACAAACTAAGCGACCTGCGCCAGAGGGCGCCCCCTGTGGGACTTGGATTTTGACTTTTTGTATTTTAGGGGGTTTTGTGCATGTATATCTTATATCTGCGTTTAAAAAGGCCTAGAGGCCTGCGCAAGAGCAGAATGTGTGAACGATAGCTCTATGGTTATTGATAACCAAGTAACTGGATGAACTATGGCTGCCTTAATTAATAAAATAATATTTAAACACAGGTCAAAACTCACCTGCACCTTTCAAAAGCGATATATGATTAAAACAAAATTCCAACCTCCACAAGTCATAGCAAACAAAGCAAAAACCAGCCATATTTGAACAATTACATCAACCTATTACACATACACACAACAATAAAACAATTCTATTAAGTTAACATTCATTTGAAACGTGCCATCGTGTTAAGGCAAATCTTATACTTTGTGTGAATAAATAGTTATTATGGCACACAAAGCTGCATTGTGTTTTACAATATATATGTAGCCTTGTTTATTGTTTAAGATCCTCGTGACATGTCTGTTTAGGAATCGGTTTACCTTGAACATCTGTTTTGTGGAGCTTATTGATTTCATGTTTCATTTGTTTAACTGACTTTTTAAATATATATATTACAAAAATATATTAAATAATTTAGTTTATTAAATATTAAAACGCCAGCGGAGAAGTATAAATAAGACTGGTGGCTTAATAATTTATAGATAAGATTTTTCTAATATACATGTTAAACTTGAATGAATCTATATATATAAAAGAAAGTCGTGTTTGTTACAACACTTATAACTCGAGAACGGCTGGACCGATTGCCATGGTTTTTGATTTGTTGGATTTGTTTCCGTCCCGAATAGCAGAATACATTTTAAAAACAAAAGAAAGTCGTGTTAGTTACACTATTTATAACTCAAGAACGGCTGAACCGATTTGGCTGAAAATTGGTAGGGAGGTAGCTAAGAACTGGGAGAAGGACATAGGATACTTTTGGGTAGGGGTAGGGTAGGGTAGGGTAGGGTAAGGGTAGGGTAGGGGTATGGTAGGGGTAGGGTAGGGTAGGGTAGGGTAGATGTAGGGTAGGGGTAGGGTAGGGGTAGGGGTAGGGTAGGGTAGGGGTAGGGTAGGAGTAGGGTGGGGGTAAGGTAGGGCAGGGGTAGGGTATAAAAGTCCACCCGTGCGAAGCCGGGGCGGGCCGCTAGTTATTAATAAAATTACTAGCTGCATCCCGCGGTTTTACCGTCACTCTGCTCCAGTGGATTGGAGTAGGATATTTTGTAGCCTATATGTTAATCCAGCTTATAAACAATCCGCGTGCAAACTTTCAGCCAAATCCATTCTTCAGTATTTGCGTGGAAGAGTAACAAATATTCATACAAACTTACGCATTTTTAATATTAGTAGGATGTGTCTCTAGTCCTTTTGCTAATATAAATTGCTTAGTAGGTAAATAACATGTTAAAATTATCTTTAAAGTAAAAAAATAAATAATTGGACTGTTAAGATTTTTCGTAATACAGCATACATGAATCAAACGAAAAGTTCTATATCATCATGTGCGTGCGTACTTATGGTTATAGTTGCATCGTTTGTATCTCTTTTTAATAAAGAAACAATATGTGTATTCAATACTTATGTTTATCACTATCAGCCATGGTATTATATAATGAGCTGGCTGTCCCACTAATACGGTAATACGTACCTTTACAAAGAGCATTAGCGTACCTTGCTTCAAAGATTACCCTTTCCTCACGCGAGAGAAACTCACAACTATTAGAGTGCCCTATAAAACCCATAAATAACGATGTCATTCCTATCATTATGCTTGTACCACATTCCTCGTTTCGGTAACGGGCCCCAAAACGGGCGTAACGCCCCCGGCATCCATCAGTGGAGTCATAAATAAGATATTCATATTAACTAATGTTCTCATGTAATCTGTAACACTTATATTGTGATTTCTGTTGATATATATCACTGTACAAATTATGACGAGTCTATTGTTACGTTTTGGTTGAAGTGTGGCTTAAGTGAGGCGGTTTGAGTAGTTTTGCTATGGACGCATACATTCGTATGTTTTTTTTGCTTTTGCTTTTCACCGCGCATAAAGGTACATTGCTCCAGCCTTCAAACGCTTTTTTAAGTTTAAATATCTTTTTTTTTTTAAAGATTACTTATGCGTTTTGCATTCTACTAGTATTCTTGTTAACCCCTCGTGCTAAGCTAAAATGCTTGTGCTACGAGTGGGTTCACGTCGGTAGTGCTATGGGTGAGTTTCGAACCGGCGACCTCAAGATCACAAGTCCGACGCCCTAGCCATTGGGCTACGGCCGCGTTAATAGATGTAAGTATAGTAAAATTTCCACACCAAGTATCATGATGTATTTCAAGCCCTATATACAGAAAGTCTGTGTAATTTCCCTCGGCCCAGTCTATCTCTCTGCCAAAATTCATGAAAATCTGTTTGTTACAGACAGACAGAAAGGTGACCTCCGCAGTTATAAAATTACTAGGGGCTTACTGGATAAAAGGTATGGCGTTTTTTTTCGATTACCTAACAAAGTTAGAAATAAAACCACTGGAACAAGAACCTGTTTTCTGGTATCAGTTTAATTCCATCTAGTGTTTTTCAATATTATTTTAAGTCCAGCACTAAGAAAAATATTTATAAGCGACTTTCAAATTTACCTCACCCGCCAAAGCTCATAACTTAACCCACTCCTAATTCCCACAAGAATAACATAGATAGATTGTAGTACATTACGGAGTCGCGTCTTAATCTTGTTGGCGGCTATTACGGCCCGTTTAATTAGTGCGCCCGAGGACAAAGCCCGCTTGTCTTAATATTACTCTAAACGCGGCTTTTGTGGCCACACAATGGTAGCAGCTATTGTGAGTTTTGACAATGAAATTATTACAGATAAAAAATGGTAATATTATTATGATGTCTATGTCTAATTGTGTAATAAGTTTTGAGTTCCGTGTTATTGAAAGGAGTGTGCTTAGAGTATATGCGAAGTTATAGAGCGTGGGTATCGTGGTGGTCTTTTGTTTTTTTAATATATTTAGCCACGAGGCTTTTGCTACTTCACCGAGCATAAAGGCGAGCTATCTCCAGCCTTATTAAATGGTTTATAAACTACAAACTAAGCAACCTCCGAAGAAAGGACTTGGACTTCGGTTCAGGATGGTCGCTGACGGAGGAATTGAGGGATTATTACACTATTCAATTTACGTTTGTTTTTAATAACAAATGAACGTGACGCATTACAAGACAACAATATTTTCATTAATATAACAATAAGCAATGTAACTGCCTAGCAACTTGCAATATCCGTACAATCAAGCTTATCATTAGCCATTAGAGATACTATATCGATATATAAAATGTAAATATTGACAAAGATTATTCTTGACACCGCCTTAACCTTTGTTATAATTTATCTTCTATTATTGAGAGTATGTACTAATAGAAATCTATTCCGTCTAGGTTACCTAGAAAGAGATAAGTATTAACATCTGCCCGTATTAAGTCCACTGCTGAACATGCCCGACCATACATCTGGCGCCATATAGAATAGAAGGCTACCCAACCCTAGGTGCCATGTTTGAAGACACAGACCTCATGGGATACCAAGCTACTGGGCAAACCCACACCAATCGCCTTGCCTATAATCAGCGTGCGGATGACTCAGCCAGGGAACAATCCGTCCCGAAACCGACTCCTCGATGCTTTTACATGTCTGAGATGACCACAGCATAGCCCCAGTTGAAATCTAGTCATGTTCTTTTACAAAAGTTTAGGTACGCAGCTCAATCTTAAAAGTTCAAACTAAAGTTCAAGTTACTACGATCTACGAACTCTTACGCAGGTTGCTTAAACCTGCGCAAGAGTTCGTAGATCGTAGTTTTTAAACAATGTGTTTAGTCTGGAGCTCTGCTCGCCTTTATGCCCGGTGAAGTAGCAAAAGCCTTGTAGCTAACTATATAAGGCCCGTCCGAAAAAAAGGCTCCAGCGTTTACTAACACTTGGAAATTCTTTCCCATTTGAATGTTTCACCATAAATAATTATAAATCTAGAATCAATCATAAAATAAATTATTTTGACATTGTTCCCACAGAAATTTGTTTGCGGTTCAACTAATTGATAAAAAACGAAGGGGAAACGACCCGCAAAATAACAGCTTAATTATTTAATAATTAATATATAGTAATTTATCTCAATAATTATAGATTAATCTAAAATTTGTACAGTCAGATACATAGGTCTCTTAACCTGGCTTGATATATTCATCACAAATTACTCGTCGTCGTCGGTTGAAAAGATTCGTCGAAATTCTTAGCCGGTTTTAACAATTTTTATGAAATCGTCATTAATTTAATTTATTTTTAATGCGATTTTTTATCACTTTAGTTCATCATTTTTATAATTTCATATTCTTATTTATTTTTACATACTATGACTCACAAACAAGTGGCACATGAATAATAATAATACTAATAACAATACATTGAAACAGTATTTTTAATGTTATTTAAGACAGCGGACAATCGTAAATAGCCGTTCATAGTAATTATGTATCGATAAATAATAATCATTAGTTAACGTTATCTTTATAATATATAATTATACTGCTAACTGTACCTGGTATAATCTGCCTTGTATTTTTATATCGCTGATTACAAATACATAATAACGGAAAGGTAGAAACTAGTTTTCGATATATTCTCAGACATATCTCAATTATAATAGTGAATTAGAAAGATAAAAGAATTATATTATTATACAGAAACAATTTGTCTATCTTCTTTTTTTTATAGGATTAAGTCTGTTTTAAATAAAAAAAAACTTGTAGTTTTTTTTTTAATATACCTAAATACATTTTATATAAGTACTTTTTTTTCCGTCCGTCCGCGTTTACTATTTCTTTGTCATCTAAAAACTTTCGATGTTTAATATTTTTATTCAAATTGAGTATTATTGAATACTAGAAGTACCTAAAGAGACCCTTTTTCCACCTTTGCATAGTATGTATTTATTGTCACCGAGGGCTGAATTATCACTTGTGAGATAAAAAACAACGGAATTAATTTTAATTTTGACAGAACTTCTAAAAATATAATCAACTCCACTGATATTATTTTTCTGAGGATTGAAAATCTAAAACTGAGGTACGAACTATCAGCACATTTAATAACATTAAAAATATTTATTACATTTTAAATTAAATAACACTCCATTCAAATACAAGTAACTCAAAGCTATTAAAAAACCCAAACTTAATCCATTACATTCGTACTTGTTTCTTTAAACCAACACAAATATCATTAAACAACATTAAAATCTTGTTTTACATTAACAACATTAAAATATCATGCTGCAACATTAAAATATCTCGAAGCAACATTAAAATATCAGCACACAACATTAAAATTCCCGCTATATGTCTCCCTAAAGTGTAAAAGATGAAATCACTGAAATACCTTAGCTTTTGCTTAGTCTCATTAACTGTTAGATAAACTTCAACGCATCTTTACGTACCTATATGGTTCAACTTACAAGTTAATTTTTTTTAAAGATTACTAGCAGATTTTTTGCTCTCTACTAGTATTCTTGTTTACCCCTCGTGCTAAGCTAAAATGCTTGTGTAACGAGTGGGTTCACGTCGGTAGTGCAATGGGTGGGGATTGAACTGCGACCACATGATCGCAAGACTGACATTTTTTTTATTTTCAGTAATATGTATTTAGCCCCGAGGCTTTTGCAACTTCACCGGGCATAACGCAAGTCCCACGCCCTAGCCAACACTGTTGAATATTTCAATTTATTATTTATTTATTATTATATTAACTGATTAATATGTATGTGTAATATAACATATAAACCTTTCTCTTCAATCACTCTATCTATTGAAAAAAATCGCATCAAAATCCGTTGCGTAGTTTTAAAGATCTAAGCATAGGGAAAGACAGAAAGCGGGAACCGACTTTGTTTTACACTATGTAGTGATTGTAACGCTTCTTACTTTGAAACGACAGACACCAAACGTCAATACTATAAATATTGATTTAAGTTGGAACCATAGTTTAATTACCGTGTGCTCCTATTATCCATTAACGTTATAGGCTGTAAATAATTCATCGACCACTTAAAGAGGCATAAAATATAATAGTAATGGTAGTTACTGGCCAACGTTGTAGTAAATATTATAAGCACTTGAGGAAGCTTGTACCTACTATGTTTAGGATACAAGCCTTTTGGACCGACTGCTTAAAACTAAGCTAGGCTAGCTAACAGTAAGTTATAAATATAAGAAACACATATCCATACAAATATTATAAAGAGCAATGATTTGATTGTTTGTATTGAATAGTCTCCGAAACTACTTGACCGATTTGAAAGTTTCTTTTACCGTTGCAAAGCTACACTATCCCCGGATGACATAGGCTATATTTAATTATGACGTTGCCACGGGAACTGGAGTTACGCAGGTGAAACTGCGCGCGGGAAGCTAGTAATCTATATACTAATAAGCTGAAGATTTTATCTACTTGTCTTGAATCTTAGGAACAATTGGTCCGATTTGAATTTTTTTTACAGTGTTAGATAGCCCATTTATTGAGGATGGCTTTGGCTAAATTAAACTATGAAGTCACTACTGCTAAGCTACCAAGCTTGTTGCACTAAGTAAGTTTGTATATTTCTGGGTAAGCTTTCCACCCGGGACAATTATTATTATTTTGTGAGAACCACGAATATTTGTCCCAAGTCTGTGAATTTAAGTAAAAAGTAACAGTGAATAATGTGTTTTTAAATTCACCCGCGACATGAATTAATTTCCCTAGTGCGGGAGTTGTCTCGAAATGAAAAAAAAAGAAAAAAAAAAAATGAATACTTTACCTAACTATACTTAGGGTTTCGAGTACAAATAATTTTAAACATAGAAGCAGTTATTCATCTACCTTCATATCTTTAACAAGGAGAATGTAAATAGATATTACCCATCAACGACATTAATTTTACAGTTTCCGCTACCAAATTTAGTTCATATTTTACCGTCGGTATATCTATAAGGGCCTAGTAAAACATGCACTTAACGCATTTATAGAGAGCTTGCGGTGGTCCTAACATTGTCTTTAATGTGCCGTAATATGGCCAATTAAATTCTGGCAAAGTTACTGGTGACGGCGCCCTTTTATTTTGTGAAGTTACGACACTGGAGGTAATTAAAAAGGTAATGTGGAGCGTTGCTTTGTTGGAAGATGGAGAGGAGTTTAAAAGAAATGGAGATGTTATGTTTACTGTTTCTGTTTAAACTTTTGGGGTAGATATAAAATTGGATTAGGATAGATAGAGTTAAGAATTAGAGAAGGACAACAATGTTTTTTTTTTTATTTAAAACACTCTATGGTTAAGTTTACCATATTATAATACATTTTTAAATGATTTTAGATCACCAGCAGGATTTGAACCTTCATTTTAAGTACAGTCCCTAATGCCTAGACTTTTCGGCAACGGTGGACCTGTGGACCAATCGGTCGTCGAAATTTATCAATCTCTATATATTTATAGTCTAAGTTCTCCTTACAGATTTGTAGTATAAAGAGATTGATAAAAATGATATATTTTATACAAAATTTGTGACAAACTCTCGCTTCGATATTTTAAAATATTGTTTTGTTTGCTTAGCTTTGTAAATAGTTATAGTGAGTTATTATTTCAAAATGATCCCAATTAAATTTTATCAAATATCTGCACTAGATCAGAAAATGCGTGACCTAGGAACGCAACCTAAATCCGCGTAAACACATTATCTCCAAGCAGGTTAATATAACATAATAAACGGCTTATCACATATAATAATGATTTCCGTATCTCTTTGTAAACACACTGAAACAAAACACTTGATAATATTGTAGGAAATTGCCAATAAGAAGGTGACCAGATTAAGGCTGCGGCTTCGACAATAGATGAGCTATAACACCTCATCTGCCTCGTTCAACTGGACTTGGATCCGTTACAAAGCTACGAAATTACCTTCGAGATGAGCAGTGCGAGGATGTGTTGAGCTCGTCTCAGAAGCTCTAATCATTAATTGTTTCGTCCCTAATTTTTCCATAACTCATGTAGTTTGTAATTATCTGTACATTAGAAGTATTCATGTAAATATTATTCTGTATGTTTATTTTAGATCACACACTCACACTGACCGTTTTTTCTTTTTCTGTTGTGGGTCTGCTGTATAAGATTTATTTTCAAATAAGCAAAACCTTTGTTCCATATATTTAAACTAATAAATAGTAAGTTTCAATGTTTATTTTTGTTCCGTTGTGTGTTTGTTCATTAATTAATTAATACATCGTCTAATAAGTAGAACACATTCCTCGTTTGTCTTGTATAAAAACTTCGCTCCGCTTTGCAGTTTCCACAGGAACTACGGTAGGCAGGGCAAGGTGAATTAAATGATTCTGTTGCCTAAACATATCCCTCGATACGCATCCTCGCTCATCTCTGATAGAAAACAGCCTTATAGCGTGATAGCTAAATGGTACAACTAATGAGGTGCGATATATAAAACATAAGACAGACAGAGGACAATTTTTATCAACTAATGGATCTAGGTATTAATGTAACTACGCGGCAATAAACAATGATTAGACGGTTAATTAAATCCATTGGATAAAATTGTAATGGGTGATTATTTCTTTGTAAGTGAACGACTTAAGCTTCAAATTAGCAGTACTAAATTACCAAACTTGAGGGGATTTTGAGTATTGGAGGTAATAAAGCATTTGTAATTGTTTTAAGCTATAGTTAAATTTTAAACGTTGAGTTAAATTATTCGTTAACAATAATTAATGTGTTTATATGTTTTTATATAGTAATCCAAGTTTTCAATTTACGTTATATTTTACCACGAGTCTTTTGCTACTTTTGATATAAAATAGTTTTTTAATGATTTTTTTAAGAATATATGAAATTCCCTTACTTGTTTTGTTTGACAGGTGTCGTCGAAGGCGTCGGCCTCTTTTCTTCTTTGATCGTGCTATTGTTCATTTTGGATGTTAACCTCTTCAACACGTCATCCATAGACCTCTTGTGAGGAGCAGTTAACGACAACGCGCTGTTGTGATTCAGAAGCGAATTGTTATTGTTGCACAGACCCAAAACTTTGGCATCAGCACCCGGGCTGCTGCATTCTGAGGAACCACGTCTTCTACCTTGGAGATCATTCACTTGGTGTAAACTTAAGAAAGATGATGGGACTAGAAGATTGTTTGTCATGTCTATATTTTGCTCGAATCGTTGTTTCTTCGAAGGTCGTTCGTCTTCGTAATTTGCTGTCTCCTCTTCGCTGATTGAACTCCTGGTTGAAGAGCTTGGAGAGAACTTGTAGAAACTGTGTTGCTCGTTATCGTCTGACTCCTGGTGCTCCGGGAAGTCCAGGTTAGCTGGACCGGCTTCAGACTTCACTGTATCGGCAGCACCTTCTTGCAATTTTGACGGTGGAGACTTTCGTTTAGATGACATGTTTCTGCAAATAAAGAAAAAAAAACTTATTAATATTACCTTACCGAGTCATTTTAACTACATATATAGTTATGTATATTATAGACTATGATTTTTTATTCTTGCAAAGATTTTTTTTTGGTAGTAGGTACCACAATCTATGTATGTCACCGGACCTACGTTAGGGGCGACGGTTCGTACAATCTAGATCCATGTACATTTATCATTGTTATTGTAAAAAGCATACGTCTATTTTAACATTTTAATGTTAGGCTCAGGAGTTGTACTGATAGCAAATCGCTCTGCTAATTATTAGCAAACGACTAAAAACTCACGGTGTATATACAAGTTTTCAATATGACTTTCAGATGTTTTGATCACAATTAAGTTACGCGACACAAGCACATCTAAATACAAAACACAAACACTCGAAATCTCGGGTCAGACGTCAAACGTAGTATTTGTCACCAAACTCCCCCGACTAGTTACGAAACTCGCTTCGTTAAAGCATCTAATTGGGCTCTACTAATTGTACTAATTGCTGGTACTGCCTCCTTTGGACGTAAGGTGTCCGTTGGCCCATGTAAACTAACCACTCAAGATAGACCCCAATATATAGAACGAATTTCATCTATAGCACTTATTGCAACAAAAAAATATTGGAAACATGGGAGGTCTTAGAATATTGGTTAATTGACACGGTATATGAGTGTTAAGGAATCCTGATTGGCCAATATCGTGTGTGGTATTCTAAATTCTGCGCGTGTGTGTACAATTATAGACTAACGTGTGGACTTTGATGCTGATTTGAGATGGAAACGTCTTCATTGATTGTGTTAACAAACGGCTCCTTTGCGCTTAGTGTCTGGCGCGTCGGCTTTGATGTTTCTCTGCTGATCTGCTCTAAGTATTGATGTGATTATTTTGAAATGTTTACGCGGTGTCATCCTTTACCGGGGTGTTTATCCTTTGAACGGAATGACAAACGGAGTAGACGAATTAACGGATAATATTTAATCATTCATATTAACTCAATTTCCAACAAAATACGCTCCATTTTGGTAGAATTTTGCACAGTGAATGAGTAATTACGCAATTATTTCACTGGTATAATTTTAATGTTTTACGGATTAATATGGATACTGACAGGTTTAAATTTAAACAATTTGTGCAATAATCATTACGTTAATAATTATATGGGTAACTGTGGCGACATGGTTGTTAAGTTTACTGAATAATATCATAATATTTAATCAATTTTCAATTATCTAGACAAACGCGGCATTGTTTGTGTTCGTAAGTTAACCCGAAGTCTGCAAAGTTGGTACAGATTTGACAAGTCAATGAAATATAAACACTTACATTTGGGACTCAAGTTGTAAACTGCTATTTAGTGTTAATTTAGTGTTATTAAAGTTTTGATTAGTTGCGTGTGAATTTTATTTGGTATTCACTAGATCTCATTGAACACATATATTTAAATTGATTCTTGAATATAGAAAGATTGATTCGTCAGTACCTAGGTACATTTTTTGTTTTATGATGATGAATAATAACCTGAA
The DNA here is from genome assembly GCA_947037095.2 of Nycteola revayana. Lineage (NCBI taxonomy): Eukaryota > Metazoa > Arthropoda > Insecta > Lepidoptera > Nolidae > Nycteola > Nycteola revayana. The sequence continues at coordinate 6,454,959 of OX344844.2, forward strand.
TAATAAATTAATTTATGAGTAAATAAAGTAAAATTGAAAATGTTTCTTTTTCTTCTAAACCTGTTGTTTTAAATACAGCCCTTTAAGAAGTTGATTGATATCGATTCTAGACTTATCGATTAAATGAGTACAAAGGGTGTCAAGAAAGCGAGTTGTTAGCATACTGTTGGCAGAAATTGTATTAGTGCCCCAGAGACAAAAGGGGAGCTGAATGTAGATGGCAAAAGTTTCAGAGAATATAGTAAAAAAAAAACAAATATATTTCTAGACCTCAGAAGCAAAAGGACGGATCTTCAGAAGCATTAGGTCGTAAGTGCCAGTTTACGATAAAGGCGCCATCCGACCTTATACTTCTGGTACCTAGGTTTGAAAATGCAGGTAATTAATATTAAGATAGATGGAAAATGAAGGTAATTAATATATATGACTGCACCGGTTGCTCAGTTACGCAGATTGTTGTTTTTAAGACCTGGTGATGTCCGTTCGATTCCCACCCAGGATATTTTAAACCAGCGCTGAGCAATACTAGCACTGGTTTAAAATGTCATATTACTAACAATTGGCAACACGTCAAATACGTTTCTGAGTACACAACTCAGAAAAACTCAGTCTCAGTAGAACATGTCCCTAGCGCAGGAGTAGTCTTTAATTTAACAAAACAGGTAAATGAATGCTAAACAATACCATCAATTGTGTGTAAAGAAGACGCAGGGTAAGTTACTGCATTCATAATGTTACCTACCTTATTACAATTCTTCCAATTAGCATTGACTATCTCAATTATGTTCTAAGGATTATTATTATAATTGTCTGTCTTTGTCTTATCGGTAAAGTTATGATGTTGTGATTACTTCATTATTGTTATAATTGTCCAATTCTAATAATATTCCAGTCATTAAGATTCTCTTCTCATTCATTCATAGCTTCACGGCTAAGATATGCGTTACGTTTTTTTCTAGTAAGTACCTACACAGTTGTTATTTAGATATCTATAGCTATATTAAAAACTAGCTGCATCTAACAATGAACGTTGCTTCTCAATCGCTACTATCGTTGTTGAGATGTTTTAAATTAAAGTAATGACCAAAACGGTTATTAAAATTTAAGAATAAATTTAAAAATATTATAAAGTTAGACAAATAATCGATAAAATTAATGTACTACCATAGTCAATTCGATTTTACTAGCGTCAATATTACTACAACACTAAACTACAAAATAATTCAGAAATAAAATAAAGAAATAACAACTTTACACCTACAACAATAAGGTTTATGATCAAATCATTCAATAAATATGTCAATAGTAAGTCATAATTTCCTTTTCATTACAGACACAATGACGTCACGCGGGGCGTGAACAATATGGCGAAATGGCGGGAACTTTGACAGCTCAATATTGTGTTCGGAAATGTTTATTTCTCTATAGTTCATTATTATGTTTAGTTTTCGTTGACTGGCATTAACAAATATATGTATTATATGGAACGGCAACAGGAAATACGCGTCAAATTAAAAAGGAATAAATATAACTTGTTGATATGAAATGCAGTTTTTATAGCAATAAAATTATTTAGGACACTTTTTTATATCTTGTTTATTGTTGTTTTTTTTCTAAAACATCAGGTATTTGATTCTTTTGGCAAGCTTAACCAAAAAATCAGCCTGCGCGTCTAAAATAAGTGTTCTATAATATTTAATAAGTATTCTATTGTTTCTCTGATAACAAAAATAAAATAAGCCCAATAGAGCAGACTTATTCATTTATAGGGGTGACGTCACAATGCAACGTAACCTAATTGTAAGCAAATTGTTTTGTTAACACCTCCCCTAGCGATGTAAATTGTTTGAAATAGCTTGTTGCAGCGATAGAAGGGTTAGGTTTTATTTAAAACTGACGTTTTGCTTATGTTTAATGATGTGCATCAGGTGTGGCAAAAGAATCTTTGTGAAAACGGTCCGCAAAAAATGGTCCGACAAATATAATTTGGTACCTTGGTTTTATAAATCAAAAATTGAAGTAATAATCATTCGTTCGTTGTTTTATAGAGCAAATGTATGTGATCTAAAGATATTTCTTTTATTGGATAGATTTTATTGCCCAATTATTCCAGTAAAAAAAGCAAATTGTCGCCATATTTTGAAATGATTACACTTTGATTGCAGAAAAGGAATTTATTAATACCTAATAAGAATTTGTTACTTCATAGTCTTTAAAAAAACAGATATTGTCTTTGAACTTTTATTTATCTGTAGTACTTAATACGATTTGCGGTTTATACAATTACTCAGCCATACTTCCTTAAAGCTATTAGTTATCAACCACTTATCGACTTATAAGCCAACATCTCTGACTTCTAATTTATACGACATATTAACATGTGCATCCGGACAAATTAATCAGAGCGTGGACGTTCGGACTAAGTAAAAGCCTCCAATCTGACGAAGGAAATTGCCGACGCCCGTCTTAGATAATCTAAGGTTCACTTTATTCATTAAAGCGTCATCTGAAGGCATATCGGGTAGATTTGTATTAGTCTGATCAAATCTTGATAGATCATACGGACTTGGAGGTTTGCTAAAATCGCTATGTCCTCGTGTCATTTGCGTTTAAAAAAACTAGTCTATTGCAAGTAGGACTCGCACACAAAGTGTTACGTACGTACGAGTAAGTACGAAGGGTATCTATACAGTAATGGTAAAATAACGACTACAAAATACGTTATTTTTTCCATATTTATATTATTCTGTTTTAAGTAATATTTTTGTTATAACGGCAACAGAAATCTGATTATGAGATTTAGCCTGGCGACAGACACACACTTCACGTCCCTTTTTACGCATTGTGCACAAAAACCTATTTTCGCCTTCCATCAAGCGAGATTATTAATAAAAAATAAAAATAAAAGTCAGGGTTTACGTCGTTGATCACACAAACACGTATGAAGTCAACCACATCGAAAGTTAAAGCCACAAAGTTACAAAAACTTTCAACAATTGTCAATCACTTGATTACCGCATTATACAACATACAGCCCCTGAAACATTTTTGTACACGACTGTCGTAGCCAATAATAAAACATTTCCAACGCCGGGGCCATAAAAAGCTTAAATCAAATAAGCGGATAAAAGTCCTTGAGTTGGAGCGAATACAATGAAAATAAAAATTAAATAGAAAATATTGTGAAACGTCTGTAATTGAATGAAGAACGGGAATTTTTCTTCCTTCCTCAGAAAAAGGTCGGTACAAATCTTGCAGCAAACAAATTATTCCTATTTTATAATAAGTTTATTTTACAATAAGGTGGCATAACATTTTGTAGCGCTTTCTAAATTGGCTTTTTATTCGTTGCTTAATGGTTTCTATTTGTGTTGATAAAATTTTGTTTAATAAAGATCTGAAATGTTTCTTGGTCCATTTTGGAGGGTTGAATCATCATCTTACTGCCCTGCTCCCATTATTTGGAGTCCGCCCAATATATAATTTTTCCTCTATCGGACGTTTCTTCCACACTCACGCCTTTCTTAATCATCATCTTTCACACAGTCATCCATCTATTTTTTGGTCTTCCAACATCCATCCATCCATCTACATTTTTGTCATATGCACGTCATCCCTATGTAATTTTGGTGGTGTGAATATTTTCCAAAAGTGACAATAATTGGTGATTATTTGATTTTGTTTCATGTAACAACCTGTCAAGTACTTATACCAAACTATTGAGATATTTTTTCTATAGAACACATGTCTAATTTTGATGTAGACAAAATTACGCTAACACCCCTAATTTTACTCAGAAACATTTGAAAGAAAACATAAATAACATGCCAGAACAAGCAATGCATACAATTGGGCCTATTGAGTGGAGGGAAGGGAGGAATTATCGACAAATTACAAGAAAACTCCCTACGCAAGTACAAGCAAAATGTAGTTACAAATATTATACCAGAGATGTAAATAAAAGATGGAAGAGACATCTATATAGCACGAAATGTGAATGTTTTATCGAAGATGTTCAAGCCAAAAATATTGACTGCAGTCGTGGGTACGATATGCGATAGTTGATTTTGAGATTTGAGAAGTGTTCTGGTTTCGATTCTTGTCCGAAACAATATTTTTTGTGAACCATGGATAAGTGTTTTAAGTTTGGGTGTGTTTTGTGTCCGTAAATTGAGGGTTTGTAAAGTAGCGTACCCTAGTGCAGATGTCTTAAAAAATGTTTATAATGGGAAACTGAAAGAAAAAATGAAAAATATATTCTATCACGCGTAACTAATAACAATAGGAAATAGTTTAGATTCTCAACTCACAAGGAAAGAGCTGTTACTTAAGCCAAGTCGTAAAATTTTTGTTTATACGAGTTTGAAAAGATTCCAAAAAAGCACTCATAAATAATATAATTAAAAATATATAAGTTTGAATAGCAAATAAATATGTGAACGAAGTCAAAACACCCATTACATTCTGAAACGCTCATGTCATACGTCATTAAAAAAGTAAAAATATGTCTATATTTCGCCCTCGCATTCGTTTTATCTACCATCAAATAATTGTTGAGATATTAAAACTATCCAATTATTAAATATAAAACAATTTCTTTCTGGAAAAATTACCGAGCTTAATTTGAAAGCAAATAAATGCAATTTCATTAAAAGTAGTAGTGTAGGTAGTTTAAAATTTACACGTGGTTGTAAATTTTTCATAATATAATAAGTTATATCAGGAAGTATTTTTAAATGCACTGAAATCCTAGAATTCTTTTTTCTTGTCATTTATAAATTTACTAGCATACATTTACGGACACCAAGCACACCTGGAGTCAGAATAACGACAAAAAATTGGTAGGAACCTAGTATTACCATAACCTAGATCAGTAGGCCTCAGAAGTAAGTAGACTCACCACTAAGGCACCACAAATGCGAAGATTAAAAGAAATTGTTTTTATTTTAAAGTGTGTGTACGGAATGCGTAGAAGCCACATCTAGTATTTTTTTTTTGTTAAGGGTGTACAATTTCTTGGCTCTGACAATGGGGGAAATTACCCATTGGGTGCGCGACAACGCGAGACGAGTGAACGAGACGGTTGGTTAGTGAGGAATAAAACTTTTTAGTTTTGTATTGAAACTACGATTTCATTGTTACAAGTTAATACAAATGATTGATGGAGTGAGAAATGTATTTTTTTATCTGGTCTCTTGGTTTCTTTTGGAATATAGTTGTGTATGGCTAAGTTTATTTTGAACTGATGATTCCATTCCAATATAATTTTAGGTGTATTTATTATATTTGAGATAGAAGGATCGTTTTTTTAATAGGGAGGTGACGGTTACTACATAGTGTTTTGGAAGAGAGGGATGAACAATTTACTGTATTATTTTAAATAGAATTGGCTTCCCATTTGAGAATTGGCTTCCCATAGAATTGGCTCCAAAAAAAAACCTTCTAAACAAAAGTAGTTCTATTTTTTTGATATTACCCAAAAAATTCTGTTTGAATTGAATTACACAACAAATTATTAAATTTGTGACAAATATTCTGTATTATGTTCTTATTCTTAAAAACAATTCCATTCAAACATTTAAATAAAAGGCGAAAGAAACTCAATAGGTAATATCTGTATTAAGATATCAACCTCAAATTCGACTTTTAACCTCAAATTTTAATTCCTAATCTCAAATAATTAGCTCAAGTCTGTTAAACAAAAAAAAAACTTACAATTCGAATTTCGAACATCAAAGCTTTGCACGTAACACTTAAATTGAATAACAAAGTTGTACAAAATCCGTCTCCATACTGCTTGACCGACCCTCGCAGGGTAATGCCGTCATTATGATTACGTCGTTACAAACAATACATTTAATACGCCATGAACAATGTCCAATCACCGACTACCATTGTCACTTCGTTGCAGGTTGCTACTTATTAAGGGATTATTATGTATTGATTATTTGTACTAAGGTATATTAGTCCTATGACTTTAGTTAAGTTGAGTTTCGTGGGTCTTAGATTCTATCCACACGTCGGACAAGAAATTGCTGTCTTGAGGAACTACCGTTCGTGCTTCGGAAGCTCTTTAATCCTTGTTGGTTCTGATTGTTATAACATCATCTAGGTATACCATTATTTTCCTTATGACCCGCGTAGTTCATGTTCTCGTGGAGACTTCATAATAAAATATACCCTATAGTCTTCCCAGATATATGGCCTATCTAACACTTAAAGATTTTTTCAAATCGGTCCAATAGTTCCTGAGATCAAACAACAAAGCTTTAACTATTAGTACCTATAGATATGATTAATATAAACATTAAAAAAAAACTTAGTACTACCCTTTTTTCACAAATATGATATATTATGCTAAATGCATTAGAAAAACAAGCTGAACAATTAAAAAGTATACAGCCAGCCGCCGCGCGCCGGCTCGAAAATGTCTCGTAAACAAGTGACTTGATTAGATCCATTGTTCTTTAGGTCATTGCGAAATGAACGTAGAACGAATGAATGAATTCAGAGTGTTCTACAGATACATTCATATTTTGGATAGAGAGTTGCATTTCTTCACATATTATAACTATGAAGATAAGTACTGCATGCATTACCTACCTTGATGCAAAGCATATAGTGTTACCAGATGAAAAAAACTAAAATATCGGGGCAGAATTTCGTGAAGTCGGGATTTTAGGATTATCGTCGGGACAATATAAATCAAAAACATACATATATTTATCTTGTTTAATAAAAGCCAAGTCAGTAAACATTTTTTACGGTAAAAGAACTGAGTTGCGAGACTTAGCTTTTTTACAAGTTAGGTATGTTTTTGATGGCATTTTGTATTTTGTCGGGAGTCTGGACATCATATGAAATGTCGGGCTAATCCTGACGAATCCCGGCCATCTGGCAATCCTAAATGCATACCTTATTAAGATAATAAACTAAATAGTAGTAACTAGTTGCGTTTATAGGTACGTATATTTTTAGGACAACTTGTACTAGCTAAATTAATCTTTATACTGTAGGGAACTTTACAAACACTTAGACCCAGAATTTGATGAACTATTCGTGGTGCGCTCAATCAATAGCGGTAGCGTAGCGGTATTTGGCTCTCTTCAAATCTCGGAAGTCGTGGGTTCAATCCCCACGCCGGATAAGAAATGTTTGTGTAAATTCTAAGATTTCTCGCTAAGATTAAGATTGACCCGCTGTGCCTCGGAAAGCATGTCAAGCCGTTAGTCGAGATTGCTATAACTTCATCTATATCGGTGGTGACTATGGCAAAACCCTTCCTCGGGAGGAGACCCATGTTCAGCAGTGGACGTTCTACGGGCTGATGATGATGATGATCAGCCCTATTACGACCACCGCTGTTTTAACAAACCTTGGCAAGCCAGGGCACTTGGCAGGTGGTTTGATCATCACAGTAAGATGGTGAGTTTAGTTAGTCCTCGAACTGATACATGATGCTTCCTATCCTTGAGTTACACGCATGTTAGTTACCTCTTACAACAAACACATAATTTTTATGCATTATAGCTAAACTATGTAATTTATTTGATACCCGTCAATTTAACCAGCAGGTAAATAAAACTGTATGGTAAGCTATCTAAATCCTATTATCTCTCAAGATAGCCTCATCAAAATCAACAACCTTAACCCTAGAATACTCGTAGTAAATCGATTGAAATAAAAGCACTTTTTCTACTAAGTTGAACACTAAAAGGTATAAAGGAACAGCAGCGAACAAAATAACGAAGTAGGAAAATAGTGAAACATGAAATGAGAGTTGCACCGTCAAGATGGCGCTACAATATAGCAAAGGAACGTTGCAAAGAGGAATAATCCGACTCACAATTCTACTTCAGTTATTTTACTCAGTTTTTACTCTATATTGTCCGTTACTAGCCTTAGGGTTATGCAAATTACAAATGTTAGTTTTGCTACAAAATTTTACAACAGATTGTTCGACAGAACATTCACCCCTTAAAATAACATTGATTAAAAGATATTTATGTCATTCGGAAATTTGAATCGTCAAACTCATCGTATCCCTCATAAAATAAACAAGTGCGCATCCTTTGACAGTGCAGTACAAACAATTGTGCAAACCGTAAACAATGGCACTGCTACTATCAGACTCCCGGATCAACATCCCTATGTATTCCCATTCATACCAAACAAACTCCAACCAACCATATGCAATAATTTCATACCCAAAGAATCATCACCCAATAGCACTATCGCCCTATCATGTTACAAAGGAATCTCAATTCAAAATAGATAGCAGTAAAACCGAGAATTAAATGAGCGAAGCAATAGATGTTAAATCCTTGGGTCGCTGACAAAGAACAGAAGCGATTTCACGACATCAAAGTGGAACACGACATATTACGCTACAAAATAAACACTGGAATAAATACATCGAAATGTTTGTTCAGAAATATTCGGGTTAGGGTGATCATATTCTAAATTATCAGTTAACAGAGGGTAGTTCCACAAACCCTTTTGGTAGCGAGGATTAATTTGCTGTTTGTTTTGTGTACGTTGTCTCTGGACGGATTTGCAATTAATAAAGGCTACATGTATATTAAACACGTACATTCATTGCAAATGTATATCATGTGCTACACGTATGCTACTGTAAACACGAGAGTACAATAATGGCAGTATTAAAACTTTTCTAACGAAGCCAGATTGTTCGTAGCGCGTCTGCGTTGAAATTTGAGCAAGCTCAAAAATGGTAGGCTATAATTTGCACATAAAACGTGTCCTAATGGCGACGTACGTGCTCACTTATTCGGTGGACTCACAAAGCGGGGCATCTTCATCTGAAAGCGGTCTCTGATTTAAATACATTATTCTTGTAATAACAGCAGCGCACCGGACGGAGGGAGCGCCATTGAAGTCGTAGAATACATTATATTAATTCGTACCACCTCTTTGTGACCCCATCAGGGAATTAATGGATTCAAAGCCTTCTCTTCCGCTCAACAAAGAATAATTTGCTAAGTAAATGAACTGACAGACAATCGTGTTACGAGCCAGAGTTTTGTTTCGATTGTAGATTAAAGAGTAGCAAATCAGTGAAAGGGGCACCTTTCAAACCGAACCTTTGTGAGTGTTATCTCCATTAATTTGGGAAGGTCAACGAACAAAATACACAGTAGGATTTCATTATTCATCTTGAGCTTTGATTACTACCATTACGATGATTATGAAAGGAGATTTATTATTTTTCGAACATGTTGCATCCAGCATCCGTTGAAAGTTGATTGAAATTTGCTGACTATTAAGATATTGCATCGGAGAAAGCAATAATCTAAATTGAAATAGGTTGTGTCTTAGACGTAGAGAGCTGCTTCAATTCAGTATTCATTGAGAGCGGTAGAATAGAGTAGCTATCGAGAATTATTGTCAAATCTCAGGGGCATGCGGTCGTAGTCGAGACTGGGAAGGGTCGACCTTTATTGATGTTTTAGAGAATTGGAATTTGCTTAAGTGCTGTAACTATATCCGTATAAAAAAACCTTATTTATGGGGCATTCTTAATTTAAAATAGCTGTCTCATTACGATAATTTGTTTATCTTCTACATTGATGGCGAGTCTAGATGAAATTTATTCATAGAAATAAAAATATGTTTTTATCAAAATATTGCACATTTTTTCTAGAACCAAATTTATTAAGATTTATTTATTGTAATCTTTTATTTGATTTAATATAGTTTTAATTCAGTTAATGTGAGTTAATTTAATTCAGTATATTTTGACATAATCTGGTTTAATAAAATTTTGAATTTGGTTCGATTTGGTTAAATTTCGCTTAATTTAATTCTATAAATAATCACAAAATAAGTTTCAAATTGTATAATTTCATAAATGAATTGATCTTTTTTTATATATGCTCGTGTTATCCTTTAGGTGAATGTTACATGACAAATCCCTTTTGTTTGGTTAAAACTAAAACCATGTACTGTATAAATAATCTAGTTATTAAGTTAACCATGATAAATAAATTAATTAATTAAGATCGACGCACAGCACTATATTGTCAGTGTATTCATACAAGTTTTTCTCTATTATATTGTAGCATATACTTTTAACAAAATAGATGATACTTTATCATGCACTAAAGTTACGGTTACAGTCATTTTTATAGCCCTGGGCCACACGTCCCCTCGGGTCAGAGTGTAAGGGTACAGACGGTATCCCCCGGGGTCAGTTATTGTTTCATCAGTCTGACATCTTAGCTTATTGAGACAAATTCCAAGTGTTAGTGGTGTAAAAAGGAATAGCAATACACACTATTGTGTTGTAGTTATGAGAAGAAATTTTGGGTTGATTTGGAAAATTGAAAATATATATTTGGTCAATAAAATTTTGTATGTGTAACGGAGACATGAGAAAAACTTTTGTCCCATTTTTTCCTAATAATATTATAAACGCGAAAGTTTGTATGTATGGATGGATGGATGTTTGTTACTCTTTCATGCCAAAACTTCTGAACGGAATTGGCTGAAATTTTGCACCGGGATAGGTTATACGCTGGATTAACGTATAAGCTACAAAACGTTACGCTCCGACCCACTGAAGCAGAGTAACGCGGGTAAAACCGCGGGGCACAGCTAGTTATTAAATAATATTTTGAAATTCAATATCAATTCCAAAGCACGTAGTTGCATCCAAGTTTTGGACTGTCAATATTAATATCTTCCCAAACCTTCATTTACATATTGATATTATATAAAATTGTTATACAAAATAAATAAACAGCCATGGTTTCAAGCAATCTAGTTTCACATAAAAACCACTAAATGACCCTCAAAAAACATGTACAGGAAAACTTGATATGTCCACAAATAATATCGACTGATTTATATTTTATTCATACGTCAGCTAACCGAAGCCACTGCCACTTGTGTGAATAATTTAGACATATTATTTTTGCAGGGGCCGGTGGTATAAAATATCATTTGAGGATGAAAGGGGATGAAAACTGAGTAAAACCTGTGAATGAAGATGTGGGGACTAAAGAAGATTAAGCAAATTTACTATTTATTTAGTCATAAGTAGAAATCATCGACAATCTCCGTAGCGTAGCGGTATTTGGCTCGCTTTAAATTTCGGAGGTCGTGGGTTCGATCCCCACGCCGGACAGAAAATCTTTGTGTAAAATCTAAGATTTGTCTGGTTGGTTGAGGGACTACCCTCCGTGCCTCGGAAAACACGTTAAGCCGTTGGTCCCGATTGTTATAAAATCATCTACAATAATCGTATATCAAGGAAGCGGGCAGCAGCGTTTCCTTGTGAGGTAAAACATAATACTGCGGTCACCAACCCGCCTGCCAAGTGTGGTGACAATGGAAAATAACGTCCAATACTGCCATCCCTCGGGAGGAGACCCATGTTCAGCAGTGGACGTTATACGGGCTGATGATGATAATATTAAGAATGAAAAAAGTTAAACGTAAATAGTTAATAGATGTAGTAAGTGATATCAAATTGTGTAACTAATTCCACCCACACTCAGCAGGACGGAAGAGGTTCTATGTTGTTAGGGTTACGAGAAAACCAAATAAATATCTTAGATCCTCCAAGTAAATCGGAAAGTTAAATTATAAAGACAATGGCTAGTAAAATAATCGCAGAAATGTGAGAACTTAATACGGATGTACGAAGTTCCACTTACACAATAAAAAAAATATCTATGGATGATAAGAATTTAGAAGAGAAGTGCCATTCAAGCGATCCCGAGAGGTCCAACGACAACAACAATAGTACTTAGCTATTTTACCAAAATGAACTTTAACGTTCAGAAAGAACAAGAAAATTTGTTCAAATTTGAAAGTAGACTATCAAAACTTCTACACTTAGACTTTAAAACTACTCTTAGTGCAGAATCAAATACAATAATAACCACGAGAGAGAGAGTAGTTTTGCCGACATCATACATCCACATCCAGTGCTGAATTTCAGTCATTAATCCGTATTAATTATCCAGACTATAATAGTTAGTACTATTCATCTATTCAGCAATGCACTCAAGTAATTAATAATGTAACAATAGAATAAACTAACCGTTTGTTTGCGAAATACACGTCCAAATGACATGGAATCAATCTAGCTGTGTACGGTTAGCAACAAAACGACTTGGATAACTTTAGAAGGGAAGTTAGATGAACTTAGATTATAATTAAATGATTATTATTATATTTTATTATAAATTAAAATACGAAATGAATATGAATTAGATAATCATTTTAAAAATTCAAGTAACGAATAAAAATGAAGGATTCCTGAGTTGATTGCCTGCTCTTCAGTTGCCACGTCAAGACCTATTTTTTTTTTCGGACGTACATATGTAGTTAGACCAGAGGCTTTTGCTACTTCACCGGGCATAAAGGCGAGCAGAGCTCCAGCCTAGATAACTGGTTTAAACACTACAAACTAAGAAACCTACGCAAGAGGGCGTCCCCTGTGGAACTTAGACGGCGGTCGCTGACGGGGAGATTGAGGGATTATGGCTTTTAGTTTAGGGGAGTTTTGTTCAATTGTCGCTCTACTTTACAGTTCGCGGGCCTCTCGGACTTCAGATCTACGAGGGCATCGGAAGGTTCTTACCAAACTAAGGGTCGGGAGGGGTCGAGACCTAGTGGTAGGTAAAAAACAAAGAGCAAACGCAGTTTCTAATGTGACTACTATACAGTACTATATTGACTTTGAAATTATGATAACTCAGTTCAGCCCTGACTTTGGATTGCTTTCATTTTTCAGTAGGTAAAATTAAAAAAAAATGTTTAATACGGATAATTGCAGATTTTACAAATAAGTTATGTTTACACGTACTATAAGCATTAGTGTCATCATTTATGACACTTACTACGAGTAAGATGTAAACAAAAGTAATAAGTAATATCTTAAGTTGACCTGTACAAATAATCTCCGTATATATTAGAAGTTGATATTTCTTCACATAATAAAAGATACGGCCGCTAGATAAATTAATGTTCACTCACAAGTACCCATTAGATTTGCCATTTCCATTCACTCACTTGTCTATTAACCTTTGCTGCCGACTGTACTACACAATGGCTCAATCTGAGACGGGAGTAACCGAATTATTTGAGAAACCTACGTCTAACCAATATTAACCCCTTTCAGAGTCTCACAATCGCAATTTGTGGTTATTTGTCAACACAAATGTAAAATAAACGGGTTTGTTCATAACTCGGTACAGATTTACTCATAATTTCGGTTTTATTGTGTAATGTTAAGCGTTTATCCGTGGTCTATGATTGCTTTGACGCTTGTTTGTGGTCGAACATTATTGTGATGTCCGCTTTTATTATGGTGGTTAACAAACGTGAAATAGTGGTCATTATCGCGGCCTAAACAAGTGTTTTGTGATGTGTTACCTTTGTTTATGGTAATTTTAGTCAGTGTGGTAACATTTGTGAGTTACAGAAATAGTTTCAGGTGGATTAGTAACTGATTAAAAATTTTGTTATTTAAAAATAGAATCGCTCTTGATTCGAATTTATCGTTGAAACTCAAGTCGATTCAAATTCGAATATAGAATTATATTGAGATGTTAATGACTGACGATGTATCTATTATTTTACAAACAAAAGCGGTAATTTCGCCACATACGCCGACGTGACGTAATGACGCATATTTCATTATAACTTAAACATGACTTAGAAACTGTCACCGGCACAAACAATTGTATAGAACAATGTGTATTCTGCTCAGAAAGGTTAGAACAATAACGATACATTATTGAGTTGAATAGCCGCTCACAATGTAGGTATTGAAAATTTACTGCGAAGCCGCAATTTTGAAGGGAAATAGGTAGACGTAAAGTTGTATTGAACGTAGAGTTATGACGTTGATAATGTCAAATTTCATTTGTTTAGATATTTTGCGTAATGTTTTCCTAAATTAACTAATTACATCTTTGAATTAGATAATCCTTATTAATATTATAAACACTAAAGTTTGTGGGTATGGGTGAAAGGATGTTTATTACTCTATCACGGAAAAACTATTGAATGGATTTGGCTGAAAGTTTGAACGCGGATAGATTATATGCTGGATTAACATATGGGATACAAAACATCTCGCTCCGACCTTCTGGAGCAGAGTAAAACGGGTAAAACCACAAGGCGCCACTATTGCTAAATAAAAACATTAATTTTAGTTTAGTCAAAAGCGACACCTAAATACCTACATAGATATCGGCAATAGCCATCAATAAAAATGGCACCTAAAATGACAGATAGCATAATTACATCACAATTGCGAACCGATGCTTTCGCAAAGACTTGTTTGAACTCAATAAGTGTGAGATGAAGTGGAATAATCGATCCGACAAACAAGAGGGTTGATTCGATACGCCGCGATATATCAACTGTTAGTATACTACTCGATACAAGCGTATTGGAATCGATTTCCGTCGTATTATCTTGAAGCTAATAACAACGTGTCTTGGGCTGTCAAGTTTACAGAATAATATGAAGATCTAATTGGAGAAATGAGTACTTGAGTAAATATAGTTTAAAGAGAAGAGGAATCTATCCTACTTTTAAGAGAATATGACCGGACTCATGAATATCTTGCTATGCTAAGAATGTTTATTACAACATACACATTTGACGGCACAAATAATTTTAATGTTCTAAACCATAATCCAAGGCATTACCATTACTACTAAGCTACCAATACTCGTAAAAATTCTTCGGTGTTGGCAAAACATTTTCATTCCATTCCTCCAAAATTCCTCACCACAATACACGGCATTACTGTAATTGAACGTTATATTTGATAAAAATAAGTCATTATCATAAGAAACATTAGAACCTTCTATACTTTTGACATCAAAAAGAATCCATTGATTAGACCCTCTTGTCACATCAAAGGAATGTATGCTATTGTATGACCTTTTCATATTTCCAGTAATTTCTTCCAAAAGAATTTCTTTAGTACATTACTCAATAATAGGATCAAATAAAGCTTTTTAATTGTAATTGAATGGTTATGATCAAACGGGTGATGATAATATAAAAAATGATGAATTTGATGACTTCGTGATTAATGATGTAAATTTGTTGGACACATACCAAATGTAAGGGTACATATATTATAATAAAACTTTTGTTGTAAGAATTAAAAAGCTGAGAGTAATGAGACGTTTTTAAGCCCAGAATGTTGCGTTTAGTGACATTTTTATTGTTATACACGAAAGAAACGCTTTTAAGTGGGCGTTTTGTTGTTTTCAAGTATGGTATGAAATGTTTAAAATCTGAAATTGTACCTACTAAATTGAAATAAGTGTAGTAATTGCTGATGTTGATTACAAGGATGGTAATAATTATTTCCTTTAACCAGTTACATATAGTGACGGTAAGATCAATTTCAAATTGTTGAATGAATAAGATAATTTACTAAAAATGATAATGACGTAGACAGTCGTATATTGTTAGTATAAATTGCCAAAAATACAACATAAGTATAAGGATGGACAAGTGGAAAAATTATGGTAGTTTACATAATCGAATTTAATATGAAATATGAATCTACACTTCCAAAATTGATAATAATAAATGACTTCGCAGTTTCAAAGCGCATTGTTCTTGGCACTGAAACTATATCATCTCCGGCCACTAGTCACTTATTCCCCTATAATAAATTTCCCACGCACCTAAATGGTTTCGAAGAAAATAATAAATAATTATCATTCACTCGCACTTTTTAACAAACTTTATGTTGAAGACATCAAAGAAACGGGAGTGTTTGGTGCAATAATTGGTCAATGTTAGGAAGCAACGACGCATGGAGATGGCCAGTGCCAAATTGAAAATGGCAAAAAAGACAATGTTTATGCGACGCCTTATTAACGAAAGATTTATCGTTGACATATCTCTTAAAAGTTTTCTGTTGTTATTTTTTTGACGTTTTAATTGTGCGCCAGATGTTGAGTGTGTTTAAAGTTAAATATCAGATTAGAAAAGATTTGAATTGTTATTAATGCATCTTGATATTATAAGTGGCCGCCATTTGTTTCTGTTTTTAAAGCCCTTTATTAGATACCTACTTAATTTTAATCTATTTTAATTTACAATAATAAAAGTAACTATTTTTCCTGAAGACGGCGCAGCCTCAACCGCTGATTGTAAAGACCTGAAACTAAGATGACGTAGACATCCGATAAGGGAGGATTTTAATCAATTGTATCCCTAAGTTGGAAAGGCGTAGAGAAATCGATGTCGCGAGCAACAGCTAGCAACAGTATAGAAAACATCATTTAAATTACATGTTTTTCGATAACAAGGTTTCAGTAAAAATATCCGTAAAGTAGCAATGTCTTTAACCAATGAACTATCTTTAAACTAATTTCATGAAACAAAAACTATATTTTTTTATTATCTACATTCTTAATATTATGAGATACGATATCTTTTACCCTATACACAGTACAAAGGGAGCCATCTTAATTAATTGTAGTATTTCACATCAATAGAATTACGATCGTTACAACGATTTTTATTTCAATGCTTCAATATATTAAAGAGATATTTGCGAGCAAATAGAACGTGATGTTGGCACGGCGCTCTGAGAACAAAGCAAGTGATAAATAAAATTATTATAGTATGTTGATAGGGCTGTCGACAAAAGGAATTGATTCCTTTGAAGACCTAATTTAAGATTCAATTTGTGTTTTTTTTTAATATATTTTAAGTATACATAACAGATATAATATTCAATTTCAAAATTGTATTGATAAAAATGATGGAAAATTGCCAAAACACAACTGACTAAGATTGACTATTCATACATGTCTGTAAAAGAATTGATCGGTCAGGTCTTATTCTGAAACTGAAAATATCTGCATCGGACTATTATTGAAGACCTCGGTACTATATATTGTCAACGTATACTTCACTAGCTTTCCGCGCGTGGTTTGAACCGCGTTAGTTCCGCTCCCGTATCCTCGATAAATGGGCTGTCTAACACTGAAATAATTTTTCAAATAGGACTCGTAGTTTTTGAGATTAGCGCAATTAAGCAAACAAACTCTTCAGCTTTAATATTAGTATAGATAAGTGAAAAGCCTAGTTTTATTCCACTGAATGGTGAAATCTATCGGTCTTTGTCCCTGAATCTAGCAAATATCACCATCAACCTATTTCTAGCGAGTGCCATTTTAACTAAAACAATGTAAGCTTATTAGAACCATATGTAGTTGCTTATTGTTAGGCGTTTAGTATTGGTGATAATAAACATAATGGACTTAATAGGTATACAACAAAATGGACACGACAATAGTAGACTTACAGGAAATGACGCAGTATGAAAATGTTGAGGAGTTATATGTGTTGTGGGGGAAAACTTAAGTACTGGTGAAGCAAAAATTCTTAATTGACTTACCTTAAAGATAGATCAAGTTCATGCTTAACAATATTATAAATAGGTATTGGTTTTTAATTTATGGAATCAGGCATTACGATCCAGAAATCCATACTAATCTATATTTAATTTAGTATATAAAACTGAAGAGTTTGTTTGCTTGAACGCGCTAATTCTAGGTACTAGTGGGCCGACTTGAAATATTATTTCACTGTTAGATAGCCCATTTATGGAGGAAGGCTATAAGTTTTATTTAATCATGAAGTTCATGCGAGAATGGGAGTTAAGACGTTGAAACCGCGCACGGGATGCTAGTCTAGATTGGAAAGATACATTAGAAGTTTAACACTTCATATTGTGTGTTTCTAATCTAAACTAGCTTCTTCTTCCGTTCAAAACGGTGTCAAAATGCTAAAACGCACTTTTGTGGGCGGGAGAACGTTTCATTACGACATATTTATAAGACTTAATGTTTTATCTTTTGAATCTAGATTAGGCCTTAGGGCCTAGGTGTTATTGAATAAAGCATTTTTTGGCATGCAGTTTTTTAAAATTATATTATAGTAATACCTCCGTAAGTGTCGGAGGGCGTGGGTTCGATCCTATCGCCGAACAAGAAATCTTTGTTGTAAAATCTAAGTTGTTTTTCCGGGTGTGGTTGTTTGAGGGACTACCCTTCGTGCCTCGGTAAGCACATTAAGGCTCGATTGTTATAACATAACACCAATCTATACCGACTCTATACCAGGGAAAAGGCAACAGCGTATCCTTATGTGTTATTACGTACTACGTACTACGATCACCAACCAGTCTGTGAAGCTAGATGACGATGCAAACCTCCCTCAGGCCCATGTTCAGCAATGATGATGATGACGTTAGTAGAAAACAGTTGTTAGTATTATTTAAAAGCGATCAAAGTATTTCCTTAATACGAATCTGAGAACTTTTAAACATGTTTATGTAAAAAATTATGTTTATCAATACATCACATTTTATTCAGTTCAAAATAAATTTTGTTAGTCATTACAAGAAAATAGATAAGTTTATGTTATTGAGAATAACAAAAAATATCATTCAGATAGGAAACGGATGCTGTAACGTTGTACATACATTTGTCTGCACATATCTGTTTAATTTACAATAAAAAATTGCCAGACGTACATGTTACTTTTCAAAAAAAATATTCTTCTGTTATTATAATATCGTCGTTAAAATGTAAGGTTGTGAATTTTATTCGCTCACATTCGTAATTTATAATTAGATATAGGTATTTGGTTGACTACTAATTTTATATAGGAAGCGGCCTTAGTCCAATGGCTAGGATGTCGGACTTGTGATCTTGTGGTCGCCGGTTCGATCCCCACCCATTGCACTACCGACGTGGACCCACTCGTAACACAAGCATTTTAGCTTAGCACGAGTGGTTAACAAGAATATTAGTAGACTGCAAAAACTCTGCTAGTAATCTTTTTTTTTTTTAAGATATAGCAATATCTTAAAAAAAAAAGATTTTAATTCTCTGTAATTTGAATATGGGCTTTACTTCAGGGCGGGTTTGCCATGCTTTTGCTACTTCACTGGGCATAAAGGCGAGCAGAGCTCCAGCCTAGATAAATGGTTTAAAAAAAACTAACACTTCAAACTAAGCAACCTGCGCAAGAGGGGTGTGGGACTTGAACGTCGGCTCAGGGCGTTCGCTGACGGGGAGATTGAGGGATTATGGCTTTTTGGTTATTTTAGGGGAATTTTGTGCAACTGTCGCTCTACTTTACAGTTCGCGGGCCTCTCAGACTTCGGGTCTACGAGGGCATCGGAAGGTTCTTAGCAAACTAAGGGTCGGGAGGGCGAGGGGGGAAGTCTTGAGAGGACAGACCAACCAAATCTACCTTTGATACGGATTTTCTGTCCTTTTGATGTCTCTTTGAAATCTTTTCTATTCTGTAGCCAACTTGTAAACTTGGCTTTTTTTGTATTTAGTTAAATGAGACATTCCGTATCTTCATTCTTTTTACAAAAATATGTTATTATAAGCCGTGGGGTAGACAATAATATAATAATGTAGATTATGTTAACTACACTGATACCTCTTAACCCAATTTTACGGCCATTAATTGATAACCGAGACGAAATGTAAAACAATAAGATATTTGAACTATAAAAAATATTATCTACGGGTCACCGGTCTGACCCATATTTTTGTTAATTTATAGACACTTGAATTTAAGATAGCGCATTGTCTGTCACAGTCTCTAATTATTGCAATCGATTGTATTATTTTTAGAACCGAGACAATCGATAATGCATCGATTCAGTTATCAGTTGTATAGGATAGTAGCTGTCCTACTGTTGCTCTAGTTTACCCGCGTAAATTTCGTTCTGGTGAAAACCTCGACTCAAAATATGGCCTATGACACTTATAAATAACGCTTTCTATTGGGAAAAGAATTTGCAAAATCTATTCAGTTGATCTAGAGATTAACCTCATAAACTTTACCGCTTTATAATATTAAAGTATATATTAGTGTTATATCAGTTACCATTATATCATTCTTACATAGCTGAAGATCACGAATTATTCTTTTTTTATATCCACCTCGCACTGAGATATAAGGATTAAAACATCCAATATTTCACATTGAAATAATAAATTTGACCACTAACAAACCATCCTAAAACCTATAGAAAAATATCAGAGCCAAAAAAACAACCCACCAAGATTAACCACAACAAAGCAGCCCAACTACCAGACATTCCAACAAGAACATTCAAGTAGAAAAATTTAACAAAACCAAATCTGTTTTAGACCCAACAGTAGACGACTGGATCTACAAAAGTATTGTGAAGAAGATGTAGCATTAGTCTTTGTTCACACCCCAGCACGTGTGATCCGACTACTGGCCCTAAACGTCATTATTTGCATACCGACTGGTTCCTATACGATATTAATCAAAGGTTTTATTAGTGAACATCAAAGAATGAACACAATGCTAAGATCTCTTATAAGGTACCCTCAATACTATTGTTACTTTTGTCTGAGGTTGATTTATGACTGGCCACTGTTGTTGGGCCAACGTATTGTGATGTCACTTTTTGTTCGGAGCTCGCCGACATTGTACTACCCCTTCGCCGGTCCAGCGCGGATGCCTTTATTCAGCTTGATCTCACTTTGATGGTTCTAAGTCGGTACAATGGCCTGTATGAGTCGCAACACATTTTACATGTATGCCATTTGCATAATTCAAGTTTTTAGTCCATAGCAACAGTTTTCTATTATGAGGTTATTGAATCTTTTCAATTTGGTAAACTTCATTTTAACTTACAAAAATTCAGGTATATATTTTCAAAATAGGTTACTAATCATATAAGAAATCTAAAAGAGGATCTTAATAGAATAAATCTTCTTGTTAGAAATCAACTAGACAATTTCTTGTTCAATATTCAGTTTTCAAATTCATATCAAAACAAATGTGTTCATCATTCATCAAATCTCAAGATCAAATCATCAAATATGTACAAACCCATTATTCAGATTTACCTTCCCATCGCTAACCCTTTGTCCTTCATCAAGTCCTTGACCGTCCATTGTGTTAACATTGTGCAATACAAAAGAGCGGCCGCGATTGAGCCCCGCATGTAATTTTCATGCTTCGCTCTTCACATTCACTCTTCTACATCCACTCGCTTCCAAATCATTACGTTCTTTACCTTTGTGTCTATGTTTGTACCTTCCCCGTCTTTATTACACACCAATACTCTATTGTACAAATCTTTTTCTTTATTAGATAAAGCTTTGTAAGCTCCTGTACTTTGATTGGCTCTTATATTTTTTCAACACTTGTTTTGAACTAAGTTTGCGTCATCAATACTAATGATTGCAACCGGTAGCACAATAGTCATTGTTGTACGTCTTTTTATTTTGTCTGAACACGTTTTTTAACGTCTTACAAATTTACATCGTCATTACATTTAGTTGGATTTTTATTACTATAGTTTAGTAACAATGAAATATTGTTTGGTATGTAACATCGGCATGCTGCGTAGTGTTTGGATCAATAAATATGTCAATAAGATAAACAATTTGCATAGATTATGATATTCTAATTGTATTATGATTTATCGTCGGTTATTGACTTGGTTATAATCTATTCTAATTTAGAGAATAGATCATAATTGTATCAGTTGATATACAAAACATATATGTTGTGTTAATTTTGTTTATAATAGTCGCGATGTCGTTATGCAATGTCATTCACGTTAAACGACCGCTCCACTTTCTTATAATATAATCTGCTACAGAAGTGTAACATCGAATATTTAAAAAATTGAAACGAATAAAGATACCTTACATGTTTACAAGTCTATTCCTAAGATAGGTACAATAGATAAAATTTTATGGCGTATATTGAACAACATACAACACAATATAACAGATCTTTGTTCAGCCAGTTTTGTTCATAACGAAAATTGAAGTCATAAAAGTTTCATTATAATCTCGAAGATAGCACCAGAGTCGTATGATTGAACGCCTTGGTTGAAGTGCGCACGGGCATCTAAGGGAACGTTTACACTAGCGACGGCACAACAAACAGCTGTGGACACGACAAATATAAATGTCCTTGATACGTGAAATTTTGTTGACCAGATGTTCGTTATTTGATATGGTTATTTTTGGACTAGTACTTGAATCGTTGTTTTTAATTGTTGTTATAATAACACGATATTAATTTAATTTAAAACTTAACCAAAAGAAAACGTGTATTATTGTATTGTAAACTAAAACAATGATTATAACAATTGTCAATACTGACTAAAATTGAACAGGACTTAAAGTAAATAGATTATTTGCCGAATGAGTTTAATATATAATTAACGATGGTTGTAAAGCGATCATAAATTCAATAATTAAGTGTATTGTGTAACTATACAATGATATAAAAGGAGACATAAACTCATGATAAGCCAGTCAAACTGGTCGAGTACCGTAATTTCCTGAGATTTTAATAAGCAATTAAATGTTTAGACTAATATAAATTGAAAAACATTACATAAAATTCTAGCTAGGAGAAATTATATTTATTGTTCAAGTGACTTTAATTATTTTATAGTTATATTAAACTTGAAATAAATACAAATGAGCTACTTAACAATCAATTGGTATATGATTACTAAAATGCATATCACTATGATTATATATATTGATTATTGTAATTTCTTCATTAGCTATCTCTGTATCTACGTGTATAGTGTAATAGGTTCTTTATAATCTAAATCTGTACACAATCCAGTCATAAAATATGGCTCCAACAATAAAACAGAAGTGGTCCGTTCTACTTCAACACTGGCGAAAGTGCTCTATATTCTTAGAAGGATGAAGTTTTTATTGCCGAGCACTGTTTAATTTCTTCTAATCCTACATATTATGGCGTATTTTTATCTACCAGAGATAATAGACCAAACCACAGACCAATATGTGAAATTCTTATTTCAAAGGTAATAGACAGTATGTTAGTAGTCGCTTTTTTATTTTAGGTACCCAGTAAATGCATCGGTAAATTGTGTTTTTGTTTAAGTGCCGTTTCTCTAACTAATTATTACTATTAAATGTGACTTTTCTATCAGTTTGATAATTTTCAGTAGAAACAATGGAAAATATTAATAAATAAAAGCGGAGAAAATCCATATCATAAAAAATAAAAAAAAAACACAAAACAAATTTCTTCTATTATCTAAATCTAAAGAACAAAGTATATAAGCTTATATATTACGTTACATTAAAAGAACAAAGTGCTACGTCAGAGTAAGACACTAAATAAATCACCCAAACAATGTTGTTCTGAACAAAATTACCCCTTTATTATTGTTTTTTATGAATTATCGCCTACATCTGAGCTCTTTTTATTTTCTTTTGTGTTGCCACCGGTAGCATCTATCATGTTAGTCGGTATTGTTACAGTCTTTGTAGTGGCGACGTTAGATTTGTGTGGTGTATTTTCGTCTGTAGCATCATTGGCAATGATATCGATTTTAGTTACCTGCTATTTTACTAGTGTATTATTTTCTTGGATGAAAGATAGGTAGGTTTAATGCGATAATTATTTGATTTAATTAGGTGAGTTTATGAAGAATCGTGTTTTAAAGATATTTTGAATGATAGTTTTTAAATATACCTATCAGCTAGAGATTCCCTTTTTTTACGCAATCAGTTTCAGAAATTTGAGAGTAATATTATTTGGTTTAACGAAATACCTACTGTAAAAGAAGACATTTTCACTTGACGTACATAATAATTAACAATATAAAATGAAATATAAGTGATTATGATAACAATATAAGCAATCAAATACAATCTTTAATAAAAGCTAAACCTGAAATCGCTAACCATTAATCGAATAAATTCAATTACAAGTACGATCAGTCTTATTCATCGAACAGTCCCATCCTTACATTAGTCATAAGAATTGTTTTGTTCCACCACACCGTCTGCGTGGATTAAGATGCCCTTCATACTTATGAAGATGGATTCAAAATATATACATTCTTTCTAAATCTCCGAGATTTGTTCGGGTTTACAGCATTAACACGCAAATACTGGGATATAACTATCGTAATGTATTGTTGTTTTAGGGCACTGTAAAATTTGAAATATTTCGTCTTGTTGATTATGACTTTCATTTAAAGCTTTAGTAGGTATCATCAACTAGATTTAGATGTAATGGCAATTGTGTTTTGCTATCAAATTGCTTATTTTATTGAAGATTCGACGGCTGTAGAGTATTTGTTTTGCGTTTTGTTATTGTTACTTTAGTAGGTTGTTATTTGAAGTCTGTTTTATACCTTTCAAATAAACATTTGGTCGCTTCGTAAGCTATTTTCCCATTCCATCTAGACAACATCAGTATATTACCTAATTTTATAGAGAAAGTTTCATCTTCAAATGCTGCTAAATAATTACAGTCTTCAGATTCTAAAACATTAACCGACAGATTAAAAAATATCCACTAATTCAACTTTGAACGAACCGAGTATGTAATAACAATAATTTTGTTCCATTATGGCGACGAAATGAATTTCTACGGCATAAAAAATAATGGTCTTACACATCGTTTTAAGGCTCTGACAACAGGTTTAGTTATTACGAAAAAGTGTTAATAGCTACTAACTGGTAGTTAGAGGAAACTAATTAAAGTTAACCTTCTATTACACGATATTAAACTATAATGCTACGTTTAAACACTCGATGGGTAAGCGAATTTGTAAACCTAGCCGTCATTTTTACTTCTCGAAAGTACTTATTATTTCTCTTACTGAATGACAGTGTTTTAGGTGGATTTGATCTTTTTTTCTTGAATGTAGATGAGTATGTAAACTCATTAAAATCATTCACAGATTCTTCGTTTTATTTCATGAATATCTGAATGAAGTTTTTTCTTGTTAGTAAATTGAAAGAGGTGATGAAGTCTCAGAGGTCGTGGTTTTGATCACCTCACTGGACAAGAAAACTATGTGTAGATTCTAAGATTTGTTTCCGGGTCTGGTTGGTTGAGGGACTACCGTCCGTGTCTCGGAAAGCTCGTTAAGCTGTTGGTCTCGATTGTTATAACATTATCTATGACAATGACCATAGAACGAGCCGCAGTGTTTCCTTGCGTGTAACAACATAATACTGCGGTCACCAATCCACCTACCAAGCATGGTGACTATGGTATAACTCTACCTCGGGAGGGGGTCCGTGTTCAGCAGTGTACGTTATATGGGCTAATGACGATGAAGTTAGACCAAGCTGTTTTAAGTTTGTACTGTATCTTTAAAGATACAACGCAAATATAAAACATTTTGTTTGATGATGATTACGACAATGTGAATAATTTGTGATATAATTCATACAGTCGTAACAAAACCTCAAAGAATTCCGACAACACACAGGAAGTTCCACAAAAAAAAACCTTTACAACCTCAATGAATTAATTAAATCAGGAAACGCATAATATCGGTTGGCAACCCAGAACCGCAGTCATGAATGAACGTTTATAATATGTTATATTTGCGCTCACAAACAGAAATAAACGTACGAACGGAAATGGCCGCAATATTATTAGACACGACAATTCTATTATTTTTATTCGGAACAAATCTCGGTAGATTTATACACGTGCCCATCCCGCTTCTGATGGTAATGGTTCCCAGAAATTATGGAGTTTTACACCTAATTGGAAGATTTAATGAGAGGTCTTTCATTCATGTGATGATAATATCGCACATCTAGATCTAAAGAGAGCTAACTCTAAAATCTCAATTTTTGAGGTGTGCGTACTATCGAATTCCTTAACTCACTACCTAGCGACCAACAAAACAGATTCAAAAATAGTTCCACTACTCTACGCTATATGACGCCGGAAACCCTTTTTGTTTAACGAGCGAGCTGCGCTCCTACCCCACCAAAATAGGGACATCGCTAGTTGCAGCCAGAATAACATGCGGAACGCACGTAATCGTCATAAGCAAATTAGAGTTATTTTGAGTTGATTCCGTGTTCTTGAGTTAAACTTCGACATTGTACTAACATTATTTCGAGTTGTCGCCGTTTTTGTGGTTAGTGCTGAGTTAATTAAAGTTATATTTTGATTTGCACCAGTGTTGATGGTAAGGTGAGTACAGTTTCTGGTTTTATTTAGAATTGTTACCGTGTTGATGAAATTTTTTTGAATTTGTAGTTAAGTCTGTTTTGTTGACTCATTGTTTAACCTCTTATATTTCTTTAAAAAACAAATGAAATTGAACTTTTTTGCTAGTGGCGGTTTGAGTCTTTTCATCTTAATTTTATTTTATTTTCGTCCTAGAACTACACAGCTTATTGTGTTTTTACTGAACAGTTTTTAAGTTAGAGCTGTTTAGATGGACTCCGGTACGCTACAACAAATTGCATTACACCGAAGCTTATGAAATCAAACACGATATATTGATTGCTTTGAAAGATTTAATATCTTTCGGTTAGTGAAATATCCATTTTCTCTTTCAGAAAAAGAATGAATCGGGGACGAGTTTTAGTCAATATGGTTGAAGAAAGGGACAAAGCAAACATCAGCCCTAGCTTACTGACTCGAAATGAAAATACGCAACCAAATACTACACCTTTAGAACAGGAGTTTGAACAAATACCACAGAAGGGGATGGTACTTGTAAACAGACCAGAGCTAAAAGATGACCCCAAGATGTCTTTAAGCGATAACGACTCATCTACAGAACCTCATGCTCCCTTATCCATGGTTGATAAATCTACACAACAACAGCCTGGTATATTAAATTATTACATTTCACCAATCCGAAGTGACGAAAGTGACTTTGACAACTCCGATGAGGATCCCAATTTCCGATTGATTCGTAAAAGTAAAAGACACCAGCTAAGGTTGTACCTTCTAGTTCTTCGTCGAGCACCAGCAGTAGCAGCTCTGAGAGTTCATCAACTTCTAGTAGCTCGTCGGACTCCGAAGATAATAGTGTAAATGTACAACCTCAACCTGCTGTGGTTGCTGAAATTAATGCGCAAGAGTCCGTGTCAGAAGAAAAAAGGGTAAAAAGAGAGTACAAAAACCAACGATGTGGAAATCGAAAGTTGCAAAAGTGCTGAGAAATTCTGGTAAAGCCTACCAGTCTTTGTCAAAATCGAAGATACAAGTGCCAGAGAGAAAAGTTGGACCCCCTTGTGGAGAAAAATGTCGACTAAAATGTAATTTTACCTAAGTTATTATCTAATAGTTATACGATTAAGTGATTGTGATTTTCAATGTGATTATTAGTGCCATTATTAGTTTTTAAAATATGATAAATATAAAGTTGATTATATTTTGTAGTTAAGTCAGTATGCACTTACTTTGTTACTCATGTAAGTTTATTTTTTGTTTATACCTTGCAATAAAAAATATAAGTAAAAAATTAAAAATATCTTTATAGATAATTATCATGCTCATAGTACACAACGATAGAGAAGTGTCATACTTAAATATAAACCAAATGTGATTTTAGATGTGCATTTTGAATTGTTCTTCATGAAAAGTTCCTATATTTTGTTTATATCGCTTTACTGTTTATAAGATAATTTTATTTGAAGTATTTACATAATTACGAGACATAAGAAGAGAAGCTGTTATTCATTAAATACTATCTAAGTTATGATGAATAAACAAAAATGTTTCATTTGAATACTTAATTCAGTGTTTTCTTGCTAGTTTATCAACCAATCCTCCTATTGTTGGTCACAAACACGTATATGAGTTACATTGTTATAAAATAATTCAAAATAATGTTACATTTAAATTTATATTGAATCTTCAAAAGAGATCCAACTAAAAACAAAATTCAGCAACACAGGTTCAACTCCAAATAACAAAAAATATATACAAACATTGTTAAGCAATACGGAAATAACTACAAAAAATCAATTTTCAGCCCCAATATACAATTAAACCGCAAGACTCTTGTAACATCATTGTTCTATCTACTTTTAAAATGTATTAATCAATACAGCAAACTCCTGCAGTGCACAGGGAGATGGTAATCAGTTTTTCAACTTTTCTGAAAAAAGTGTTTTTTTGAGTTAATCGCTGTTTAGATCTAGGTGTGCGATATAATGCTTCGTAGAAATTATTTGTAGATATTGTATGTTTAATGTAGTTTTTGTATTAAATATTTCGGAATTTTAAAAGTGTGCGATGTCTTAGGAGCAGATGACAAGTGGGTTTATCAAGAATACTAGAGCCAAGAAGCATAAGGTCGAATGTGACAGTATACGTCAGAAATATTCGTCGTGTGACCTTATTGTAAATTGACACATTCGACCAAAATTAAATGCTTCTGATATTACATCCAGCCTTATGCTAAGGTAAATATTGAATATATAAAATGACACTTAAATTTAGTGAAAAAATATTTGACGCCAGATAAATTAACGGAACATTAATAAACAATCGAAATAAGTTAACTTTTTTCTTAAGTTATAATGTTGCCAAAAGAGAAAATATAATCACGTGACAAACAAGGTATCTCGTGAATTGTATAATTTTGCAGTTCAAATTGAAGACACGTGCAATTATGCCATTTTATGTAAAAATAAATAAAAATGCGCTCAAGGCCTGCTAGATTCAAATATTTTTACGCTGAAAAAAAATATGATTGAAAAAGTTCGTATATCGCTTCGAACTGTTTATAAATCATATTAAAAACCTAAGAATTCATAGATAACTACCAGTTTTATAAGATACGCTTTTCTTTCGATAAAGTCTGAATATTTGAATGTATGTCTGGGAACGTTTTTCTTATGAATCACATGGTATTTATAAGAAACACAATTCTGTTCATTGTTTCATAATAAAACATTAATTTTGTCAACGGCTACGGCTGGATGCTTGGCGACAATATTAGAACTTCCGTTCGTATGAAAAAAATATACAGATAGTGTTGCCGATTAGAAATACTTTAACGTTATTTTCGGTAATATTGTTAAACTATTAGTGTCGTTAGAAGACAACAGTTTAAATAATGTTGGTGCCATTTAAAAAGTCATGAAACAAAACAAAAGCATCATTACTTAAATGCTTTTTTTATTTTCATAACTTATTAAAATAGACAATTGATGGCCTGTAACAAGGAAAACATAAATGACTGACTGAACTAAATTTCAATTTATTATTAATTAAGTGTTCACTTTTCAATTGTCAAATGTCGTAATTGTCGCAATTTTCAAAGAGAAAAGCAAAGAAATAAATCTTAATTTTGGCAGAATTTCCATACAAAATTTTAAATTGACTCCTCGCATTTTTTTATCTGACGATTGAAAAAACACACCTAAGTAAATGGTATGGTTTGCGATGTCGCAGCTTGTAATTTTACTCTTGATCAATTTTTACCAATATAATATGTTAAATGAACACTTAAGTGATATTTAAACTCAGTAAAAAATATAATCAAAATGAAAAAATAAATTTTCAGGTACAATAATATTTAGATTCGGCAACACCACGTTCGAGATTCGATAAATTTGACGCAAATAATACATGTTCTTACATTTTTATGTGCGTTTTTATATTTATCTTTCAATGTATCTTTCAGTTATGCACGATGAATGAGTATAATGTAGGTAATGCTGTGAACAAAAGTTTTTTTTTCTAAAAATCTAAGAATGATTCAGATTCTTTAACTTTTTTAATTACATTTAAAATATTTTCAAATGTTCTTGACTCATAACTCGCAACCTCGTGTGTATTAATGATAATATTTAAAACACTTACTTCATTTGTAACATGTACAAACTCCACTCAAAGCTTTTATAGCGTCGAACTTATTGGACCCATAAAAATAATTCCCAACCAATTCGCACACATGCAAATCTTGTACAACCCAACAAAAACAAAAAGCTCTTCAATGGGGCTTGGACAAAAACAAAACTACACGTGCATCTGTAAAGGAAGCAAAAAAGGTCAACAATATGCCTAATCTACAATCCATGTCACAGGCTAAAGGTTACGGAAGGTTGTACAAAAAACAACTCCATAGAACCCTTGTTCCAATCCGTCCTTAGTCGACATTAACATCAATAAATTTTGCAGCCTATGAGATAAATATTAGAGTTTAAATTCGCTTAACCGTTCGCCAATGATCTGGAGCAGCATTGTTAGTACCTTAGGGAGTAGTGACAACAGATTTTTATTTTTTTTCTTCTTTCATTTCACATGTGGCATCGCAATCCTGGACGATATGCGACACATGTGCCCGTTTTAAGTTACTTCACAATAATGACTTGCTTCGTTTTCTCATGATTTCAGTCCATTACGAGATGTGATTCTAATCCCAATGATGTCAACGCACCTTCTTTTTGATGTTCACCTTTTAAAGTTTTTAGGCAATATGATAGGCTTGATTTAAACAACAGGTGATGTTTGTTCTGCTATGTGACACTCTTTTTATCATATGCATTTGGAAAAAAGCCGGAAATCACCTTGTATTTTAGCATCAGTTTTATCTCTAAACAAAACGCCTCGAAAGGACAGGCGAGACTCTTAATGCTTCTAATATAATATAGATCTTATTCATACATGTTTATTTAATATCATAATATTACCGATTCCAATATTCCAAGAGAGAATAATAAAATGACAAAATTATTATAATTAATACATGTTCTTATCCATATTATAATACCCATGGAGCCATTAAATGTTAATCCCAGATAGAAAACTTTAACGACACCCGATCGCCAGCCATAACTGCCGTATCTCTGGCCAGTAATTTCAAATGCATTATAAATAGAACTATAAAACGAATGAGAGATACACTAAAACAATGTTGAGGATACATTTCACAATGATTACATTATAGTCTAATTGATTCGGCCACAATGGTCTTCTTCAGTGGAGAACAGACATGTTATTGTCTATGGGAACGTCTGCTACCACTTGAGACAGACAAAATGTCTTTGTTAAGATGGCGCCACGAGTAATTTAATATGGATACTAATTAATTACGCTTGCATCCAAGTTTTATGTTCGGGAATTGTTTAGTTGGAAAATAAATGATGAATATTCTATTGTATGGGTTCAAGTCATTGCAGGGCTGCATAAAAAGATTATGCAGAAACAAGATACCATAATATAATGTTAAGGAATAGTAAATAATGAAGATAAATTTAACTGTACTTACTACGAAGTAGATGTTATGAATACTATTGAAGATGCTTACCTGAAATGAAAAGAAAACATAAATATCATATTATTAATCAATAACATACTCATCAAGAATATAAATAGACTGTTGCATTAATAAGATTTGGATTTGGTGTCCAAAGTACATATACTTTTTTATATTGTACCAAATTTGGTTTCCTAGTTCGCGGTAAATATAAAACTGACAGTACAACTGGACATCCAAATTAAATCTTATGATAAAGTAACTGATACATGATCAATAACTTCAGTATTTTAACAAAGCACCCACATGACAATAAACGAAAAATGGCGGACAATGTTCGAAAACCAGAAATCCGATATGATTTTTTCTCAATATCCGATGCCCAGATGTGTTAATGCAGTCCATATGTTCATTTTATCTTAACACAATGCATGGTGCCTTGCTTACAACTATTTATAGATAAAGTTTTGTTTAATTGTTATGTGAATCAATATTGTTTATTATTAGTAGTAGGTCTGGTTATGACTGTAAAGTAATTCTGGTTGGTAGTTATGGTGGTATTAAGAATTAGAACCTTAAGCTCTTGAATTAAGTTACATATTAGGTTCATCAAGTTATGTAATGTAATGATGCAACAGAATTTCATTTTGGTAAAAGTAATATGATATTGATTCGAGAATTTATTGTTTTTAATACTCACCTCCGTGTTGCGGTATTTGGCTCGCTTTAAATCTCGGAGGTCGTGGGTTCGATCTCCACGCCGGACAAGAAATCTTTGTAAATTCTAAGATTTATTTCCGGGTCTGGTAGGTAGAGGGACTACCCTTCGTTCCTCGGAAAGCACGTTAAGCCGTTGGTCCAGATTATTATAACATCATCTATAATGATCGTATATCAAGGAACAGGCCGTAGCGTTTCCTTGTGTGGTACGACATAATATCGCGGTCACAAACCCGCCTGCCAAGCGTGTCGACTATGGAAAATACCCTCCTTCGGGAGGAGGCCCCATGTTCAGCAGTGGACGTTATACGGGCTGATGATAATGATGATGAGGATACTAACCTTTCGTAGGTTGAAGAAAGCTATGACTGAAGCAAAACGCAAAGTGAAAATATAATTTATGAGCCTTACCTTACCTATTGAAGTTTTGACATATCTGTCCATATACCTTTTATCATGTCTTTAACAATTTCCTCTACGCCCTTAACTAACTTACTACCCTTACATATACCATTAGTCAAAACCAGCGACACTTCAGTCCCTTCTTCTAAATCACCAGATGTCAATAATCAAAGTCGTTAACCACGAACAAACAGACAGAGGAACAATAGTTTTACTGAGTGTAAAATAAACGTCATCCGATTCTTGGAGAGCGTAAAATCTGTCATTACGACTATAAAAGGGACAGAAACAGTTGAGAGAGTTGTGTCAAGGAAGTAGACTATTCTAAAACTGATTGAATAATGTCTTGTATTCTGCTACTAAGATAGAATTTTTTTTTCCAAATATTTAGCTTTCGCAAATTTTGATTTCATACAAACTAGAGACAAAGACAAGACATCTGAATTATCGCATGCTCGTGTGATCTAGCAAAGTTTTTGAAAACCTCAGTCATCGTGACGTGTGCAATTGTATACAATCAATCTAGAGGTAATTTACGTAGGACCGTCTCTAACATCCCGTGACAATTATATCTAAGGATTGATACTAGCAATTTCAGATAAAATTTGATAATAATGAGTTATATGAGTTTAAAAAGTACTATTTGCGCACTCCAAAAGATTTTTTTTCGTCTAACATAAAAATGTTCTCTAATTTTATAAATCACGTTTATTTTATTAAAGCTGTGACACAAGAAATTAATGGATAATGACGCACTGACGCACAATATAATTTTACGAGATGAGAGTTGCTTTGATCGACAATATTTATTGCATTTTCTCAATTTTTATATCAGAAAATCCTATCATCCAAACGGAAGTCCCAAAACAAACGCGTTTGATTATTATTATAACATTTTTGACCATAAAATTGAAGCCGTTACTGCATAATAAAGAGTTTTACGAGTTTATACCGATGTATACAGGATGCAGGACTATGTACAACAATGTTACTTTAAGATCTAATGCTGCTGTTTTAATGGTTTTATAATCTAATCGCAGGTTTATAGGGAAGTGATGGTGCATCGAGGTGAGAAAGTAAGCTTCATTCTTATTTAGATCATAAAAAATATTACTTAAATAGTCTTTATGTCGGTAGAAGTTAAATACAATCACCATCAAATTTGATTAAATCGATACAGCCTATTATATTTACTGATCTGATCCAACTTAATTGTGGTACTGTCCGTGTGTATTTATTATGAACAAGATACGATACATTTCCTGAAGTGACCTTCCATATCAAAATCGAAATGATCAATTTTACGATCTGAACAAGACATTCGTATCCGTAAATGTGAAATAACATTTTATTCAAATTTATCTAGATTTGTTAGAAATTTTTATCAATATTTAGATTACCGAGGCATAGGAGTCCAACCGAGAATCTTACGTTTAAGCTATTTTTACCATTTCTACTATCTGGTTGTCGGAATTTAACCGTATCGTATTTTCTATTTCTATTACGTCAATGTCAGATTTTTCCGCCATAAATTTTAGACCCCACAACGTCTAAATCAATCTTAATACAATGCCATAGCTATATGTCAATCGATTTTTGTTCTGTGAGCCATTTTTTCCGTTTTACAAACAAACAGATGTCTTGATAGTAACATGTTTATTTTCAAACGTCGGTTTGGCTATAAATTATAGGTAATCACATTCATCTCTGTTGGATTTGGGTATTGGTGCGATTAACCAAAGTCAGTCTTTAGCAATGCTAAGGTAAATTAAAAAAATGAGTAAAATACATTAAATGTATTTTACTCAAATTTTAGACCTCTGCCAGGATTTGAACCTGCAATCTTGGATAATGCTGTAGCACCTACACTATACAGTCATGGTGGAATCTAACCGACTGTCGAAATTAATCTTTTTTTGCCACGATTCTAGGGTAAACGTATGATGTTAAGATATTTTGAAGAGTTTCTAGGAACACTATTGTTTTTGATGTGAAAGATAAATTTGTTTGTGTTAAATACTTCAGTGTCTATTTTAATGTTTATACTTTAGAAAATTCTTTTAACAGATTTAGATTATTCTAGATCATTTTAATCTGTTTAAAGAAATTTAGAGTAGTAACGGAACGTAGTAACTATACTCTGATAAATAAAGATGGAATAATATGTGAAAATACTGTCAAATATTTCATATTTTACACTGGTAACTAATGAAATCAATAACCTTATCCAGAAAGATGGGATGGGGTAGGGAAGTCATTATAAAATTTAATCGACTAGCAAAATTCAAACTCTCCTCTTTGACTATTATGACTTTAGAAAAACTTTAATTAAATTAACAAAAACTGAGATTTATAAATTAAGAGCAACAGCAGGATTCAAACCTATATCTGCAGGCAATCCCTAATGCCTAGACCATTCGTCCACGGTAGATTCCACCCCACAAAATGAATTAACCTTAATTTTTGAAATATAAACATCTTCATAAATTTGGTTTTGTCTCTTCCTAAGATGCAGAGTAAAGACACATAATTAATAACTTAGAACTGTATAGTAACAGGAAATATCACAAGTAGTTTACAATTACGATTGTTACCAACAGCAAAGATTATTATATTTTGTTTTGTTTCATTAATTACAATAACATTATTCATAATTACTTCCGCTTTTCAATTCCGTATTATTCAACAAATCACAACACTACATCCACCTTGTAAATCAATCGTAGGTCTCATACACACGTGTTCATACCTTTTGTCGTGTGGTACAATTGTACAGGAAGCCCTTTATTTTAGATCCAGGGAGTGGAAGGGACGGCACGTAGAGGTGAACAAAGCAAATCATATGGTAGGCTATTGATAATGGCATTGTGATCAAGGACAATGTAAGTTGAGTAGTCTAGTATAATGTGCTTTCTATTTATACTAATATTCTCTAAACTGTGGAGACGCAAAATGTCGATCGGGTCGGGTCATCTGTGAGGCAAAGTTTTGTGCTGTCCTCCGCGGAGGCCAGCTCACAGAAGCGGCATCTGACATTATAGCCCCGACGACGGGGGTCAATGCACATTTGAGATTATTTGAGATTATATCTATACGAATATATAAAGTTGAAGAGTATGTCTCGATAATCTCAGGAACTACTGGACCAATTTAAAAAATTCTTTCAGTGTTAGATAGCCCATTTTTCGAATAGGCTATAGGCTATATTTCATTATGAAGTTCTAATGGTAACGGGAATTACGCAGGAGAAACCGCGCGCGGAAAGCTAGATTTTTTCGGACGAAAATTTGTGTAGTATGTGCGTTGAAGCAAACAAACAAACTCTTCAGTTATTTTTATGTATTAGTATCGAAACCAACATAATAACAATAATTCAAAATTGACTCGACCAAGTTAAGCACCTCAAATATTTACAGATCGGTCATCTAAACCCACTCGATAACGCCACTTTGCCCGAATCCTTCCAAGTGGTACCAACAATAGTACTTCCTTAGTATTCTACTAGCCCCCCAGTAATTGTGCAATAATACACAATAAAACACGTGCTGCACAAACAGAAGGGTTCTTTAATGGGGACACAGGAATGTACACCTAGTTGGGATTCTTTCGATTGGTGGCGAATGGTGTGAGTTATGAACTGTTAGAGGTTAGTAAAATCTAAGAAGAATAGGGATTCTATGTGTTTGTGCTTTTTGACGTCGAAATATTTGGGACTGGGAGCCAAATTAATTTACAAAAACATTGCAGCGGCCATTTTATTTTTTGGGACTAGTCCCACCCACACTTGCACCACTGCAACTCTTGTAAGGCAGGATCAACAGTGGCACACACTGGGAATTGCAATGCGCAACGAGGCATTAATGCGGCATGTCACCTGAGTGCTGGTACATCAACTTAACTTTACACTCATTAAATATAACTAGTATCCCTCGCGCGGTTTTACTGGCATAGCTCCCGTTCCCGTGGGAAATTCATAATAAAATATAGCCAATATCCTTCCTCCATAAAAGGTTTATCTAACACTGAAAGTTTTTTGAAATCAGACCAGTAGTTCTTAAAATTTGTGAGTTGAACCAAACAAACAAAGTTCGGTTTTATATATTAGTATGGATTACATTTGCACTAAGCCGCCTGCCAAGCGTGGTGACTATGGTAAAAATAACTAGGGGGCGGTCGATGTTCAGCAGTGGACGTTATACAACTTGGTAATTATGATGATGCTTTTACTACGCTAAATAACTAAAGCCCGCTACCGCTTATGATTTAAACCCCAATTTTTCTGTTCTAAGATTCATTGAAAGAAACGGAAGGCGTTGTCTACGGGAATCGAGGAATTACATGAAGGGCTGAATCGAAAGGGCGCAAGCCATTGTTAACCCTCAATGGGGTTTATTTAGCATAAAGTTTGAACAAATTCGTTTAAAGAGGTGTTAATGCGATGTTGGAGGGTTAGTTGAGTTTTTTTTATTAGTTTTTCCTGCTGAAACTCTATTGAAGGTTATGGTAGTGTATTATTTAATTGTGATTGACATTAAATAGTTTGATGAAAAAAAGTGAGACGTTGAGACGTGAGAGTTCATTTAATTTTATGAAGCTGAAGAGTATATCTGTTTGCCTGCTTGGAAGCGCTAATCTCAAAGACGACTGGTCCGATTTGAAAACTTCCTTCACCATTCATTGCATCTATACTAATTTTATAAAGCTAAAGACTATGTTTGTTTGCTTGCTTGGAAGCGCTAATCTCAAGAACGACTGGTCCAATTTGAAAAATTCTACGAAACCCCTAGAAAGCTACGTTATCCAGGAGTGACATAGGCTACATTTAATTATGAAGT
Organism: Nycteola revayana; assembly: GCA_947037095.2. Lineage (NCBI taxonomy): Eukaryota > Metazoa > Arthropoda > Insecta > Lepidoptera > Nolidae > Nycteola > Nycteola revayana. The sequence continues at coordinate 6,491,991 of OX344844.2, forward strand.
TCCCACGGGAACGGGAGTTAAGTTACTAAAACCGCGGGCGTAAAGCTAGTTTAAATAAAAATATCAAATATAGAGTATATAGAGTAAATAGGTTTTTTATATACATATCTGAAACCTACTCAATACCTCAGCCGTAATCTCAACGCACAGTGGTACGGATCAACAAAGCCGGTGACAAAATACGAAAATTCAATTCAATAAGCATACGCGCTCTTTCTATTACACACAGTATTCACAATGGGACGAACAAAGCAAGACGTGTTGGGAATTAATAAAAAAAAAATCGAGGCCAAATGTGGGGTGGTAATAATACTGACAAGTTGAGTCAACTGAATGTCACAATGTGACATAGGACGTGACCTAACTATTTAATTTTGTCGGGTTAGCAAGAATTCGTCTTGTAAATCGGATGGGTGTGTCGGATAAGGTATACGTAATAATAGGGTTAGTGTATCTTCCTTACGGGTTTCAGTTGGGAAAGTTATAACTGTTATGAGCTTACCCTCAGAACCTTGAGAATTTTGAGAACCAGATTATGCATATTTAAATCTTTATATGTAAAAATGAATCCCTATTTTCTTTCTATTAGATCACCGCATGACTTTTTTTTTACTTTCTTTTTTGTTATGTCAGGGAACGTTGTTATGACAAAAAAAAATTTACAGAATCGCGCGGAAAATTAGAAAATTTAAAAATAATTAACTACTATATCAATTTTCTTTATGATTTTCTAGCTAGTAGGTAGTAGGTATATAAGAACCTATATATATTCATATAATAAAATGAAATATTGTATACATAATTAATGATAAATTTAAACGTTAACTAAACGTAATAAAACGTAATTTGAACATCATTTATTTTCTATTAATATGTTTTTATTATGCTATGTGTTTGTTGAGATTGATTTTGCCTATACTTTTTCAAAAATGTTTGTGCCTAAAGATAGTATTGGTATAACAAAGTTTTTATTTTATACTCAACTATTAATCAAATCTAAATAATAGTAGTAACAATTACTATACATTAGTATAATTTTGTATTTAAATAAGAATTATAAAAACTAATAATATTATAATATGTCAATCATTTTTATTAACTTTTAGGTTTTCCATGACCTCTGAGAGGTTAATTATTTGGATATTAAAAAGCAAATTTAACGACCAACTGGTGCATTTATATACTAAATTAGATATATATACTTTTGTCATTTCGATTCGTTCCATTAAATATAGATATTTCGTACATTTCCAAAACGGTACCTATAAAAGTGCTAAGTATTTATCAGACTTCGTAATCTTATTTCATTTATCATTCGTAAAATAGTGCAATCCAACTTTGAACCACTATGGAAAATATTCCATTTATAACCCAAACCAAAAGTACATGGTACATTCAAAACATCACTCAGAAACATAACATATACACACCATAAACCCATAGGATCTCACCGACCACATCATTTGATTTTAAATTTTAACACATGAACTAAAGACAAAAACCACATCCTAAGATTTTTATTGAAAACTAATAAATCGGTTATTAAAATTAACCGCAACTTCGTTTTTACGATGATCTTTTGACGATATGCGTTACCTATTTAGTGTTTGGTTAAATAGTTAGTTTTTTTTTAATATACCTCGCATCCGGTGCATGGAATAGGTTTATATTCGATTGGATTTACGACTGTTTTCATTGCGTGGTGTTTTAATATAAATACGTTGCCGGTTTCCTGCTGGTTAATAACAAAAATAATATTTATTAAAAACAATTGGTTGGTAGTTATCCTAGTTTCTGGAAATGGTTGAGATTTATTAATGTAATGTTTTAGTTCGGGACTGTGTTTGGACTTCCTGATATGATAAGTTGGCGTTTATTATGATTATGTTCTGGTACACATTTTTTATTATCTATTTGTTTACGCTTTTCAATTTTACATTACATTACACGTAGTATACGAGTAATGGAATGTAAAATCGAAAAGTGTTAGATAAAATAATAAATAATGGAAGTAATAAAACTCTTTAAAATATTTAATTGTAATACAATTGGGGTATCGGTCGAATCGAAGTCTATAAATTGATATTAGTTTCACAAAGTTACTAAAACCAGTTTTGCTACTAAAATAAATTAAGTACATAAAATTTCCCACGAGTCCACGAATCAAAACCGGAAAAAATAAGAGGATAATGGGTTTTCGTGGAATTTTTCAACTTGCGTAGATATAATTTACTTCTATCTATTTACTGAGTGATGATAGCTACCATCACATTTTGATGTCGCATTTCTACAGTTCATTTCCGAAACAGAGAAGTCGTAAAGAAGATAAAAAAGCAACAAGGATGATGGGAAATGTAGTACGAAATATTATAAGAGTAATGGTATGTAAGTATGTTAAGTATATGTAGGTAACTCGTAAAACAGAGGCGCTAATTGATGAGTTCGGAGCCGAGCGGTGATACGCTCTGCGTTTGACAACCCGACAACTAAACGAATTTCCTATACAAATGCTGCACACAGAAATAGCCTAGAACATTCCTGGCGATCATTACCAGCAATTATATGTGGATCAGCTAATAATATTTAATACGAAAATAAAAATAAATAGGTATCCATGCATCTAACATTTGTTTTTTTTATGTTGGCGCTATAAAGATGGATATTTTAACTATTTTGAGAATTTATACATATAGATATTTATACAAATGACGTTACAACCGTTAATATACAACGTTTACGTCCACTGCTGAACATGGGCCTCCTCTTAACAGACCTTGGCAAGCCAGGATCGTAGAGGGATATTGCCATAATCACCAAGCTTGGCAGACGGATTGGTGATCGCAGTAAGATGTAAACCTTGAGCTAATAGATGCTGCTGCCCATCCATCAGCCATATGTCCCTTAGTCGCCTTTTACGACACCCATGGGAAGACATGGGGTGGTCTATTCTAAGCCGGAGACCACACGGCAAACGTAGTAACAAAACTAGGAAAATAAAATGGATATGTAACCTCAGAACATCTTCTGAATTTCTTAACAATTATAGCCTATCTATCGTATCGTACCTATTAGATACAATAAAATGCTATTAAAATTCTTTATTACAAATAAAAAAATCCTCATTAAGAGAACAAAAACGTATCCATACAATATACGATGCCGATCGTAATTCTCAAAGCATCACTGTCGTTAACAAATTGACACGTTTTTATTACTAAAAAACTGGAGATCATTAAATGAAATTTAAGAACGAAATAAACAGTGTAACAGCGCCGCACGATTTTAACAAACAACAGATCAATTTACGAGTACCGCAGTAAATTAAGCGCCTTCCTACTTAATTTTTAAATTTAATTGCGGTAATTTCGAACCCGATTTACCGCACCAAAAATACAGCAGTATATATTTACCATGGTAACATTGTTTTATTTAACACGTTATACAAAATTTTACCGTTCAATAAACGCGTGTTATTATGAAACATGCCAATTAACGAATGTCACCTAAAATTAGTCTGAAAAGGGGTTGAAGTAAATGATGTGAGAAATTTGAGCTTTTTTATTTTTAAATTATCTTTCAATCGACTTCAAAAGCATGTAGGTTGCAGATGTAAATATTTAAGGATTAATAAAAAGTAAGTATTTATTTAAAATATTTGCGGAAAATAAGTAAATAGGTATGTATAGTGATGCGAGTAATTGCTAATTAAAAATTTTCATGATAAGATAACTTTATTAATAATGTTATTAAAGAAGTTAGTGTTTAATTTATGTAGGTAGGTACCTACCTACCTACATAAATTAAACACTAACACTAACTTCTGTTCATACCTATGACATATTAATTTAATATTTATATGCTATGAATATTAAAATTTACAGTAATAACTTGAATAAAGTAAATGTATCTTTAAAAAATCGAATGTATCTATCAGTAACCAGTGGATGGATATAAAAAATAAAATGCGAGTTTTGACGGTCAAATACCTTACAAATACTAGATGAGATGCGATTTGAGATGAAAATTGACAAAGGTTTTAATGTTTGCAAGATAACAAATATAGAACTAAAAATTAAATGTGTATTTTTTATTATTGCTTTACGGGTAAGAAATTATTAAGTAAAGTAAAATTACTTATCTACAACTAAAAGGCGTCTGTTATCAAAGCCAGTCAGAATTATGATTGGAATCGATACTATTTAATGTAATACATTTCTTACAACTCGTAAAGTTATTCGCACTGAGTGCATTAGCTTTAAAATTATAACATACCTACTTGAATTTAGCATAATTTACTGAATAAATATAACCAGTAAGTAGGTATTTATAGGTATACTCAGTAGGCAGTAATCATCATTAGCAAGTACCTATACCTATATACCTATTCATTAAAATAATCCACTATCTACAAAAATATTTATTTAATATAATTATTTATGTTTGTTGCCATTACGTATACAATAAATATAATTGTAATTCTATTGAAAAACTTCATAAACCCAGAAGGACAATAAATGTCTACTGTATTTTAAATAAACATATTTGAACATGTCGAACGTCCAGTAATTCAAACTGGTTTCTTTAGAATTAAAATACAATTGCGAGTAGGTATTTCAAAGTCATGTCGCGACATGAAGATCTCTTCAACGGTATAAAGAAAAACAATATTTTTTTTGGTCTTGAAACTTTTGACCGTTGACCCACTGTGCAGCCGGTGTTGACTTATTTAATATTGTGTAATCATAGTCTCAATAAGATATCAGTAATTTTTTTTTATTTCTATATACCTAAGTGGACCTACCTATTATAATAAAATATATAATCCTTATTAGTTACCCGTAAATTTACACATAATCGAAGTTTATTCTATTCAACTTGTTTTATAAATTTATGTTAACACTAGCACTGTAAATAATTAAAACAAGCACTTACCTTCAATTGCATTATCATCATTCTTTTCGCGTCTCGAGACATCAGAAAAATCAACGTTACACGCAAAATAATAAAAGTTAAAAAAATAATAATATAAAACAAAACTATTATAACACGTAAATTGTCCAATCACACCGTTTCTTTGGCATTATTTGTCACAACCATAATCCAGTTTTAACAGTTCATAGAGTCACAAACTTAAAAAAATACACACAAGCGTAAAAAACACAAAAAAAAAACAATAGTCCAACACAAATAATAATCTTCGTAACGGAGACCGCGTTCGAATATCAGTTCGTACAACGTTCCGCGATCGAACGCAATTCGAAATTTGGAATAGGAACGCGATACACGTCTTGTGAACACGCGGCGCCGATACACAATGCTGGCAGATCGAAGCGAGCCGACAATACGCGCGCGCTACAATACCGCCCCCCGCCCCCCGGCCCGCACACACGTGCGACAAGGACGCACCGACCTAATGTCACTGCCCTGTGAACAATGCCGTCCTTCGGAGCCCTCAGCTCCTACAAATTGAATCGAACACCACAATTTGACATGACCACTGGCTTCAAAACTCCATAATCTATATTAAAACCTAAAAATTCGATGCACTTCTATTCATGAGAACGTATACAATCAATTGTCTATGCGGAATAACAGCTTTCATCCCGCGGAATCTATACAAAGCCGTTCAGCCCATCCTTTTCTAGCGGCCAATGTGTGCGTGTTAGCTCGCTCTCTCCCGCTCGGGCGAGCGCACGCGGCTAGGCGAGGTGTTATCTCGCTCTAAACTCCGCCCTGCGAACGTCTTTGAGTGTGGCGATCCGCGCACAGTGTGCGTACTGCGGTGAATAGCCGGGCATTGTGAAACATTTTCGCACACCACAATGAGAACGAACACAGGTGGGTGTGCGTTCTATGAGGGCGTTTAAAAAGTCAATACAATCTCCGTTACGTTTGTATTTGTGGAGAAAATTTTCTTTATTCACGAATGTTGGAGGATCTAACTGGGCGTGTTATTGTGGCATTGTGTCGTGAGGCGTGGCCACAGGAAAACGTTCTATTGTGTGAGCAGCGATTGTACGATTGGCGAATCTCTATTGTTGTTGCGGACACGATGGATTCCCACCGAACCTGTCATGAAACACGACGCCGAATTGAAACGAATATTTCTGTCACAATTTTTTTTTTATTGTATATGGACGGTATTTGCATAACGATAAGACGACAATAGTTGGTTCTTTGTGTGGAATTACAATGACATGAAACATAATTATAGGTTTTAAAAAATAAGTCTCAAAAATGTGGAGGGAATTGAAAGTGAATGTCAATGCCGAATGTTCTATTAATATCGGTGTACGATTTTAGAACATCAGCAAGTGGGACACTGCGTGAACCGTACCTAATGTTGATTTCAAGGAAAAAGTAGCACTTCAATTAATGTGATACATGATCTTTCCCGTATATAGCCAGTCCTATTAGTCTTATTTAGGTTTGCCACCCGTACTATATAACATTTTACATCGTGCGTACCTACGTCATTTAAAAAAAAATAGGTACAAGGTAAAATAGGTAATAAGAACTTTATTTTTTTCCCTAAGCCAAATCAGCGCGGCATATGAAAACAATGAATTGTAGATTTATTTTAATATGTATTTATCATGCTCAGATTCTTAAAATTATATTTCATTGTGTACCTATTTATAATTAACAAAATATCGTTTAGAAACAACATGAAATACCTGGGGTACCACCTTACTACTGGTATCTCGATCGATAATAACATTTAACATAACTTTTCTCACACATTTATGAAAAATCGTGATAACCAACAATAAATATAAGTTACTTTATTACCTACTTACATGGCAATTAGGTACCTACTGAATACATTTAGTAATAAAATGATGAATATTAATGAATATACGATAGTTTCAATTCGTTGGTTCCACGCGTCTGTTGTAATGATACCATGTCTTAATTACCATATTTTAATACTTACTTGAATAACTTTTTTAACCGTGCCGTGTGGATTCCGGCTAAAATTACCCCAGTCGTAAAACTAAGGGACACATAGCAGATGAATGGGAATCAGCATCTTTCAGCCCAAAGTTACTAAACATCTTACTGCGATCACCAATCCGCTTGCCAAGCGTGGTGATTATGGCAATATGGCTCATCGACGTTAGCTTGCTAAAGTCGGTTAGGAGGAGGCCTATGTTCAGCAGTGGAAATTTTAAGTTGCATTCAAGCATATATATGCTGTAAAATTAACTAGATAGGTAGGTACTGTCTACCTACCTAGTTCATTTTATAGCGTATCGTCAGTAACAGGACCAGTGGCCCAGTGGTTCCGGTAGTTCTGGGAACTGGCGTTCTGGGTACGATTCCCAAAAGGGGCCATTATTTGTGTGAACCACACATACCTAGTTGTTCCGAGTTTGGGTGTACTTTGCGTCCGTGAATAATGTGTTTGAAATTCCCCCGCGACACAAGGATTAATTTCCATAGTGCGGGAGTTTTTAAAAAGAAAGATAGTGCAATACCGCATGACAGATACCTACTAATAAGGTGTGATTTCATTCGTCAATTTTTTTATTGTGATGTTGAGGACAAAATATTAATTTACTAAATTTGGTTTTCAACCTTATTAGAGCTATTGTCACTTACGCAGTATTTTAGTGTCGCCGATGATATATTTCATTTTACTTACACACCATGACGATAAGATAAGACATAGGTAAGCCGTTACTAGTGTTCGAGGAAATTTGCATATTAGCATTATCAATAGCATTTAAAACTTCAGATTAGAACATTATTCTTTCCATTTTTCCCTATTACTAGCCACGTGGGACCAATCCTTTAGGAAAGAGTCCAGTTCGTCTCGCAATCTCCTTCTGGGCCTACCGCGTCGCCAGTCCCTAGTCTATCGTGATTTTCGCCCTGCTTTTTGCGACTTATTACATTTTTTAAATTAATTTTATGACTATGTTGAGTCTTCGATAATTGAGTTTTACCAGAAAAAGATACAATGTAAACCAATATTATTAAGGAAATGAAAACACTGATTGAAAACAATAAAAAAAAAAGAAATTGTTCAAGTAATAAATTTGTTCACCCAATACTTTTATTAGTTCGAAGATTCTTCGTAATAATAAATATTGACATCTTGATTGTAACGGTCATAAAATTTATTTTATTTGTCATGTATTCATTTTGCTTAAGAAGTAAAATTTAATTTGTATTGAGTCGTGAAAAATTGGTTTTGTTTCCATTGAATATATTCGTTATTTGATTGATTTCAATAAAACGGCTGGTTGGTTTGGAAAATGAAAACATAGAAAAGAAAAAATGTTAAAATGTTACCTCAATCTTAGTGGCGTTTGTATAATTTTGATTTTAGTGCACTAGTGGTTCAGTGATTGTGCTGGGTTAGATTCCCATATTGAATTTAATTATCCTAGTGTGGGAAATGGTTGAAAAACATCCCGTCGATCCGTTTCGGTATTTTTCGAAAATGTGGAAATGTAAAGATGTATATAACGCATTGCCGCGTGGTTTCCGGCTTATAATAGACCACCCCATGTCCTCCCATGGGTGTCGTAAAATCGATCACCGATCCGTCTGCCAAGCGTGGTGATTATGGCAATATCCCTCAACGACCCTGACCTGCCAAGGCCTGTTAAGAGGAGGCCCATGTTCAGCAGTGGACGTAAACGGGCTGTTGATGATGATGATGATATAACGCATACAGCATTTAACATTTGGGACTATACTTAGAGTTCCAGGTTTGAATCTAAAATGTACAATATCACTAGGTTCATAGTATAAAACTAAGTCGGTTCCCGCTGTCTATCTGTCCCTATGTATGCTTAGATCTTTAAAACTACGCAACGGATTTTGATGCGGTTGTTATCGATAAGTTAATAGAGTGATTTAAGTGAAAGGTATACACATCAGCATTGCACCCGTGCGAAGCCGGGGTGGGTCGCACGTCTATACTAATATTATAAAGAAGAAAAGTTCGTACTTTTGTATGTTTGTTTCGACTAAACTCAAAAACTACTAGACGGTTTTCGAGAATTCTTTCACCATTAGAATGCTACATTTTCCCTGAGTAACATAGGCAATTTTTAACCAGAAATAGGCACCCGTGCGAAATGCTATTCTAAAATAAAATAACAAGCTTTCCGTTCATCATTTTGTAAACACATATTTATTAAAAGACTGCTCTATTTATTGCTTTACTAGTCATAAATGAATATTGTAAGATCATTTAACGGCATTTTACTAACTGGCTAACCATAATTTATATAAGTGCATTTAACTACCTAAGTTTTGTACTCACATAAAGAATGGTAAGTAACAATTTTCAATAGTAAAGAAATTATAATATGGCCGTTAAATTGACTACTTAAAATGCTGTCTTCGTTGATACTTATATTAGATATAATCAGGGTTGCCATTAAGTTGAACTGATATAGGACTTATTAGTGGGAAATGAAACTGAAGGGTAGTAACGGTTTATTATAATAAAAAAAATAAATGAAAAAAAACAACGACAACAAAAAAAAAATTCACTTCAATTCGTCGCTTGCCTACCATCGGCTTAGAGCCTTTAGTACGTATATATTGAAATATTGATAAACGGGACCAAAATGGGACAAGTTCAGACAATACGGGACGTGATTCTTAAATAGGTGCAGTTTTAGTCCCGTATATTATTATACGGAATGTATAGCAACCCTAGATATAATGTCATATAATACTAAACTAGCATTTATTATAATTACTTATTATATTTTCTAAGATAGTTATGACATTAAAGAGATATCGTAATTAAAGATAGGCTATCGTAATCAAACATAACTATTATTTATAATTGAGTTTTCTTAACGTATACCAGTTTTCATTTGCGGGGACAAATAATGAACCATTTACTATTTAACTAGGGAAAATATATAATGATTCAATAAAGTCTTAATTAAACTGTAAGTGATTTAAAATAATCAGTGTAAATGGAAATCATTATCATGTTCCGACTGGATTGTAATTATCATAAACAACCAAATATTAGTCATAAGTATCGCTAGGCAATTTATAAAATTACTAAGTCAAAAAGATTAAAACTAAAAGAAAACATATTAATTAAATTAACAGAATTAGTGCTTTTATACATTTCTTTTAATAAATATTGGATTGGGTTTCGAATAATCTTCCTTTGTAAGTTTTATTCTGATTTGCTACATGTATAATTATAGTACTTTTGTATCTTGCCATTTAAGTAAAATCGCTCAATTAATTTACAATATCACTAGGCAAATTACAAAATCCACTTACCTACTAATTAAAACAGGTTAAAATGAAATCGGTATATCATTGAGAGGGTTTTCTTAGGGCTCATAAAGCTATCTTCATTTTCCGTGTATGAAAACAGTTCTTCCTTTCAAAGGACAATATGACCCATATAAAGGGCGCAGGCGTATAAGAATGTGTGTCTCGGGCCCTCCCCACCCCATATGGGGTTGGGGGGGTTATTATCTCGGGTGGCGCCCCCTGTTCAAGCTTTTATTAGCAGCGGGTAAATTGCTTTTTGTTTGATGATGTGTAATGAAGATTTTTGTGTGGAACTTTGTTTTTTTTTTATTGTGGTTAGGTTGTTCGGTTTTTGTAGGATTTGTGTGTGTGTGCTTTTGAATGTGAGGTATTGATTTTGTCTAAGTTTGGTTTGGTTGAGAATGTTGCAGTTTAACCTTTGCTCTTTGAGATAATCGATCTAAGATGTAGGATGCATTTATAGACCTTAGAAGCAGAAGGACGGAAGTAATATTATGCTTCAGAAGCATTTGGTCGTAAGTGCCAGTTTACGATAAAGGCACATCCGACTTTATGCTTTTGAGATTTTGATTTATAATGGAAGTATGGGAGTATTAGGAGATATGGTAGGGGTATTCTTTGACTGAGTTATCAATTATACAAATGTTTTTACGGCCATATATTACGTAGTTTCGATATTTTATGATACTAAGTACTTATTTTTTGTAGGTATATCTAAATTCTAAGATGGTTTGGTTTGTCTTAAGAGAGGCACGTTCCCCGAGTGCTGGTCTTTACTTTGTACAGCAGATAAGCATTGCGGGCAATGCTGCCAGCGTTGCGGGAACCTTGCCAAGTAGATTGAGTGGGTTTTAATTTCAACTAGCTATTTTCAGTTCTATTGCCATAATCACCACGTTTGGCAGGCAGATTGGTGACCACAGTAAAATGGTTAAGTAGCCTTTAGGTGATAGATGCGACTTAGGGACATAGGTACAAAAGATGGATAGGGTCCATCAGTTGAATGTTCCTACGCCGTAAATCACACGTCCAGTAATTCACAATCACCAACTCGCTAAAATAAATTGACATAATTACCCAAGTAGAAATCACATTGCAAACCCAATTAATTAATTAGACTTCTGTATTTATAATTGTGATGCACCTTTATGTTAAGACTCACCAGACGAGCAAGAAACTGTACTAAAGAAGCAATTACTTGATTGGTTTCCGTTGTCCGTCCGATTGTGTGGGAACTCCTTTATAAGATACTCGATCTTCAAGATTATTTAACCATAAAGAGATTAGAGAGAGCTGATAATGAATTAATCTTAGGTACTCTTAGTTATTTGTTTTAATTTGGATTTGGTTAAAATGAGAAATTCGTTTTGGTTGAATAAATGAAAGTTTACAATAATTAGGTACTAGATTAATTTGGATATTTATCTAAATATTAGTTTATTTAGGGACGGACTACAGTTAGCTACGAGGCTAAATTGGTGCTATTTCATCGGGCAATATAACCTACAGTGTAATTAAAGGTTAACAAACGACCAATTTAGCTGGGTCGTCCCCTGTGGGACTTGAACCGCTGCTCAGGGCAGTCGCTAGCGGGGGATTGAGGAATTAAGTTAGTGTCATCCTCCGTAGCGTAGCTTTGACATGATTTGGCTACTTACATCATAATTAAAAATTCTAAATATGTAAATTATAAGTAATTATGCAGGCCTACCTTTTAATAAGACAAGGACGCTTCACCACTTAAGCAATAGGTATACCTATAAACATAATCTAGGTATTTCTACCTAGTCTTTTAAACTATAAAAAATTACGATTACTGCGAAAAAGTGCAAAAACTCACAAATACAAAATTAGGTAGGTATATGTGTCTATACGAATTTATGGAATGTTTAAATTTATGTGAAGTATTAAATAGTTATTTATCATTCAAATTTATTTAAAATTAATTCAAAATACTGTATGTCTCCACCTAATAAATTATTTTTTTAATATAAATTTATTTATTTAATATTTAACAAATATTAGATGATTGCACATAATTAGATAGGTATCGTTAAAATAAATATATAATATTTTGTACATACATGCATATTTTCCTATGAGGGACATTGTAAAGAATCATAACGCAGTATATAACAAACAGCAATACCACAAACTCATTAAACGCAACACTTCTCAACAAGTCCGAAGTTTCCGCAAAAGCCGAAAATTTAAAATTGGAAGCCGCATCACCTTAACCGATGCGATGCCAGTAGAGGGCGCGTTGGCTAATTGGCATCACTTAGCGCGTCCGCGGCCTATCTATTTAAAGATCTTTGCCTCGCTTTGAATCTAATCCGCGCGAGTCCATGTCTCATTGTGGCATTTCCGCCTCTGTTTCGCTCAATAGTGTTTTTTGTTAATTAGTTGTGCTCGGTTAGATTTAAAAGCTCGTATTGTCTTAGCGAATTAGCATTGGGTTTTGTCATTGGTTTTAGGAGATGTAGCTAGTCGATTTAATGGAATTTACTGATTGTGCCAACATTTTCTACAGCCAATTTAGTGAATATATTATTAGTCTAAAGTCTAAAGATAGATTTATGCGATGTTGGAATCCAAATTATCTTATCTTAGGTAATAACAATTACCTGTATATACATTCTTAGAGGTTATCAACCTGTTAGTCATCAAATGATGCATGCATGCGGAAAACGAGTAATGCATTGAGCTTTTTATAAAAATACACTTTTAAATTATTCGGATGTTTTACCATAAAACATTATCAAAATTCATTTCTCACCCCTCACATATATTAGAAGCAGGTAGATAGTACATTAACCCATCCCTTGATTTCAAATTATACACAACACAGTTGATAACCCCCTTATTCCACATAACGGGTTCATTTTCACCCTTCCGCTCCCTGTAACATAAACTTAGTTTGATGGGAAACTTACTCCATTGAAGGGGTTTTCCATGCGGTTTACTTTTGAGGGATGTATAAATAGGTATTATAGGAGTTATTAGAATAGCATTTCTCTGAGGGTATTTGAGTGTCGTCTTGAGATATATTTTGATTACTTTAACTTGGTCGTATAATGTTGCCTGTTTTAACTCAAAGGTTATGAATATTTTATTGTAAGTATACATCCTTTTATGTGTAAAGAATTATATCTCTTAATAAATTAAACATATATTATGAAGAACCTTTTATGAAAATACCTACATATGTACCTAAGACTTTGATCTTACTGCCTTCTTTATAATTCGACGTTATTAAACGCCCTTAAAGATTCTCTATCAATGAGTTTGATATTAATATAATACATACGCTACTTTGTAGCAAATTTTAGTAATTACGTTTAACATTTGCGTTTGTCAGATATTTGTAAGTCAAACGCTTGATATTTGAGACTAACTTCAAAACACACTTAATTATACTGAGATAACTATCCGGATATTAATTAAAGAGTATTATTACAAGAAGCAGAAATATTGATTTCAACGCCATTTGTTTAAATCAACCAGCTAATTAGGTACCTTTAGCGATCATCTTATCTGTCACTAACCACAACTAGACCCTTACAATCCGCTGATTGCTTAGATAAAGAAGGTCAAGAATACTGGTTCTCACGACCTTAGAATTGGCCTAACGAAACGGTTAAGTAGTTAATTTATTGAAAAATTTACACTGTTTGTGATACGAAAGTAAGATTTATATTATTGTGTGTATCTAAATTTGTGTTCACGATTACTGTGTAGCTAGTAGAAGAATTTTTACGTTCGCTGTTAGATTTAATTAAAAAGTAACTTAATCTTAAAAAAAAAACGGGTAAATTTATTAATGCGTAAGAGTAGTATTTTGCAATCATTAGCAATGTTTTTGGAATTTTAATATTCATATTTATTTTGAATTGGACCAGTTTCAGTATAATTGATAATAAATTGTCCATTCAAATAAAATAATGGCCATGAATTGTATGAACCATTTAAAATCTTAAATAACGATAATTCGACATCATTACGCTACCGAATATAAAACGCCATTTCACTTCAAAAACGTTTTAAACAAATAAATCCATTGAAAGTGTACATCAATTTCCTCTTCAAATGCTTTTTTCGTACATTCGACATAAAAATATCGGTACTAACGTGCCCAAATGGGCCCATTAGACGAACTAATCTCCATTTGTAGGCACGCCCTGCAACATTACTGCTGTTTTGGTCACCGTTTTGCCTAGAATTTTGGGTACCGTAGCATTTTTATTATCACTTTAAATAGGTATATTATAAGTAACCACTAGTGGTGGGTTATAGGGGATTTTGAGGAGACCATTCCTCCAAACCAATTTTACTAAAATAAATAAGACGTGTGTGTTATATTTTGTCATTTTATTCCTACTTAGTTATTTGTTGTGGAGGCGCTCCCCCCCCTCCGTCGACCCCCCCCCCAACTAAACAAATTTGACTGAGCCGTATCTGTATAAAAGCTAGGTATCTCTGGTACGTAATGTAACGATGTAATCAAAGTAAATAATTCTTAATAATCATCTTTTGCAAAACCGGTAAATATCAGTGTCTTAGTACTTATTCAAATGTTAATCGACGACTAACTAGCTGGTAGGTTATTTTAACAATAATCCGTTATAAAATAATTACAATTATTAATATCATTGACTGGGCACTGTGAATGGTCGTTTTATTAATGGCTTCTACCAATTGAATGTCCATTGTGCTAAATAGTTCCTATGGGTGTCCTAAGAGGCAACTAAGGGATATACAGCTGATGCATGGGAAGTAGTATCTATCAGCTCAAGTTTAGTTACCATCTTACTGCGATTACCAATCCGCCTGTCAAGCGTGGTGATTATGGCAATATCCCTCGACGATCTTGGCTTGCAAATGTCTTTTAAGAGGAGACCCATGTTTAGGAGTAGACGTTAATGGGTTTATTCAGTAGGTATAGTATGATGTTTGTATAAATATATATATATAACTAGCTTCCCGCGCGCGGTTTCACCCACGTAGCTCCCGTGCCCGTGGGAACATCGTAATAAAATATAACCTTCCTCAATAAATGGACTATCCGACATTGTATTTTTTTTTAAATCGTGCCAGTAGTTCCTGAGATTAGCGCGTTCAAACAAACAAACAAACTCTGCAGCTTTATAATATTAGTATAGATAAGTAGGTACCTTAGAAATAAATATGTACGGAACACCTTATTAATATTAACACGTCTCTACTGTCGAATTTTTAAACGATGCTTTTACGGAAAAAATAAGTAGCTGCCATTTCCATTTGGGGCGCTTAAGTGGGCGCGATCTTTTTTTTTAATTTATTACAGTTTACTTTCCGTTTTAATGTGTTTTTGGCTTTTAAAAATCTCCTCTTCACCAAATTGATTTTGTTATAATGTTAACTATTAAAATTGTCTTACACAACATTATCTCTTACTTTGAGTCAAAGAATCTGAAACATCTGTGTTAATGACTTTTATTAAGCTATTTGAAGTTCACTGCTGATGAAGTAATGTTGATATAAATCTTATCGAACCTAAAATGGTAAGTACGGCGAGTGAATAACATACCTACATATTGTTTGTTATAAATACATAATCATCATCATCAGCCCGTATAACGTCCACTCCTGAATGTGGGCCTACTTATGAGGGAGGGTTTTGCCATAGTCACCACACTTTGCAGGCAGGTTGGTGATCGCAGTATTATGTAGTAACACACAAGGTTACTCTGATGTCCGTTCCCTGGTATACGCTTGTTATAGATGATGTTACGGCTTAACGTGCTTTCTGAGGCACGGAGGATAGTCAACCAACCAGACCCGGAAATAAATCTTACAATTTACACAAAGATTTTCTTGTCCGGATCGAACCCAAGACCTCCGAGACTCAAAGCGAGGCTTATACCGCTACGCTACGGAGGTTGCAACATAATATTTGCTGTAAATAACCTTATTTAGAACTTAACCAATCCAAATGTAACTCACACAATCCACCTACATTTCCTCTGAAACTTTCGACTAGCGTTCTATAAAAATATATCGGCGGTTCGTCCCAGCGTCAACAATAGGGCATTGTGCGGTGGGCGTGGCCCATTGTCGTAGCCAGCCAATGAGAGCGTCGCATTCAACAATAGCGCACCGAATTGGTCTCGCGTCACATCTATTGTCGGATTGGCGATGTGTGCGTATTGTTCCGTGTTCAAATATTTAATTTGCCATTTACCGCGTTCTATTTTGTGTGTGTAGGCGTTAGGTGTTCGTTTACGGAAAATATGCTAAAATATTGGTGTTGAATTTAAATTATGGGTTTTTATAATTGTTTTTGATGTATTCTTCAAGTTGTTTGTAATTTATGGTGTTACGGTTATCTATACTATAGAAGGTTAATGTGTGTTAGTATAGTACATATATGATCCTTATTTTTTTAAAAATTAAGTTAAGACTCTCATCTTATGATAAGAAATCCCTGTATCGGGACTTTAAAAACACAGACTGAGAATAATTTAAGTGTTGTGTACCTACACAAATAGTACCTCGTCCTGAGGTCGAATCGAATCCAGAACATCAGGTTTTAGAAGCAACTACCGTAATCACTGAGCCAGGTTGAAAGTAATTACGTTATTGATCCTATGTTATGTGTATCAATAGCCCACCGCTGAACATGGGCTTCCCCCTAAAAGGATTCTTAAAGGATTTTGCTATAGTCACCACACTTGGTAGGCGGGTTGGTGACCGCAGTTATAATTATGTAGCAACAGAACATATTGTTCACAGCAAATTTGGAAATAGGAAGCTTTATTTTATTTCGTGTTGAAAAACTAAATCTGCACTTAATCTACTATGTATAATGCAAAACAATATATTACTCTAACTATACCTTCCAATGCAAACAAAACGCAAACGCAATTATCCATAAAACCGACTCATAAACCAACATCGAAAAACACGTTA
The DNA here is from genome assembly GCA_947037095.2 of Nycteola revayana. Lineage (NCBI taxonomy): Eukaryota > Metazoa > Arthropoda > Insecta > Lepidoptera > Nolidae > Nycteola > Nycteola revayana. Next base: position 6,509,214 of record OX344844.2, read on the forward strand.
CCGTTACGTCAACCAACAACTTTCTACGCTAACCGAACGTAAACGCGCACGTTATGAGAATATTAGTATTGACTCAGCGCAGTTCATTAAGTGCGAGGACAGGCATATCGCTGACCGGATACTGCGAACAGGTGTGACTGACTTGTACCACGGTACTGTGTGTGTGTGAATGTAAACGGGAATGAACACGATATGTGTCGTGGTACGGGGGAGAGTTCACAAAGGGGTGTTGTGATACTGAAATTATAATTGTATGTGCAAGTTGGTGTAAATGTTTCGAGGGATGTATGTATGTATGTTAGTCGTATAAACAAAAAATACTGGACGGATTTGAATGAAATTTGAAATTTATAATATATTATTTTAGAACCCTGAACGATTTTTACAATAAGATGAAATTTGGTAATCTAATCTCAAGAACTACTGGACCTATAAGGGTTGCCGGATGTCATCATCAGCCCGTATAACGTCCACTGCTGAACATGGACCTCTCTCGAGGCATAATTTCCACGGAGTTGCCACGACCAGAATTATTGGTAGGAATAAAACCAAAGAAACGCATTACAAGAACATTATTAAAAAATATTTTTAAATGTATCTCTATATGACTGAAGTGAAGTGTAAGACGGCCGTAGGATTAACACCCACTCCGGTCAAAAAATCTTTGTATAGTATCAAAGATTTTGTTCCGGGTCTGGTTGATTAAGGGTAGGACCTTCGTGCCGTTGGTCCCGATTGTCCTCTCATCATCTATGATAATCGTACCTATACCAGATAAAGGGCAGTCTTTGTATATGCTGTACACAATACTGCGATCACCTAACCGCCTGTTATGCGGTCCCCATTTGAAGCAGGTCCATGTTTTCCAGTAATATGGGTGCTGCTGATGAATATACAACCGTTATATATTATTATTAAAAGCATTTTCTTAGAATAGTATACATTTTCAACGTCTTTATTCTCTCCAGTAAATCGCACACAAAGAAAACATTTCTACTACATTCTACGACTTTGCTTCATCTCAAATAGACGAGCTTACACACACTACAACCGTTTAAAAACCTTATTAACCACTTATCATTGATCTCCCCATTCCCCCTGACCGTACAGTTTACAGTAAAAACGGGGGTAATGTAATGCACTTCCACAGGTCTTCCTTCAATGGACTGATATTGTAGTATTACCAACGTAAGTTTGTTAGTTGTGGTCGACCTTTTGCCGTTGTATTAAGGTTGGTTTTTGCTTGTGTTGGAGTATGTTGGTGTTTGGAATAGGTTGGCTTGTATGTGTGCCTCCCTTACCAACCTTCGGTCACCCACCACCCTGAGCCAACGTCTTGGAAATGTTCAGTCTTGCCTCCATACGTGTTTTGTTTGCCTTTTATTCTCCCTGCTTTTATATAGAACAGATAGATAGCCGTTTTGTATGGCTGTGTCAACTCTCTGAAGGTTTTGTTCGCGAAGGTTCGAGGAATCTTTTGAGGTATTTGATCTTGGGGTTTCTTGTGATGAGAATATAGTTAACTTAATAGTAGTAAAGGTAATACGCCTAGGTTGTAAAACTCACTTGATTTTAATGCGAATATCATACGGCGTAGCGGTTCCTGGAAATTTCGTTCCCTACGCCGGACATTTTTTTTTTTGTGTTAAATTGATTTATTTCTGGGTCTATTTGGTTGAGGGACTACTCTCCTCGCCTCGAGAAGTACGTTGGTCCCGATTGCTATAACAAAAACGATACAGGGAATCAGACACTGAGTGTGGGAGATGTATAAAAAAAGTTATCATTATTCAGAATTAATGAAGACAAATGGGTATGTAACTTATTAGTTATTCTAAAGAGTTACATACTAGTCTCCCATGTTCAGCGGTGTTCGTAAAATGACGTACCCACCTAAAATAAGCTAACACAATCTACACCTCGCTGCTTTAATACAATAGCGACACAAAATAATAATATGATTCAACACAAATTGATCTATAATATGATGAGACTAAAACTCATTATCATTAGTTACACATTTGCATTTATGTCACTATAATATTAAAGCAGCGTCCTATGCATCGGTTCTATTTAGATATTCACGATTAAATTATGAAAAAAAAATTATTACCTGTTAAATAGAAGCGCATATTTGAAAGAAAGAAAGAAAAAATATTTTATTAAAAACACACAAGAAACACAAAAAATATTAAATTAGAAAATAAGAAGGTACACAATAATAAAGAATACTTGGACTCACAGTTAATTGTACAAAATATGTACTTTGTTCAAATGCTTTATTGCTCAGCATATTGTTACAGCCGCGAGGCGACTGCAACGCTGATTTTCAGCTGCCCGCCCAAGTGAGTCACAGATAAGTAACTAATAAAATAGATAATTGAGTACTTTTTATTTAATTAATAAAGTATAGTTTGTTAAATGCGTTCAATTAAATTTAATAAAAGATTACTATCACAGTTTTTGAACACTACTAACTTCTTTTTAATCCTATGTGGTAAGCTATTTAAAATGCTTGTGTTACGAGTGGGTTCAAGTCGATAGTGCAAGGGGTGGGGATCGAACCGGCAACCACATGATCCCTCTAGCTATTGGGCTATAGATGCTTCGTTGCAAATAAATTTTGAAGCATAAAAACGACGTAAAATTATGCAGTCTTTAATTCAAAATCATATCAGAAATCCTACAATTTTCATGGGAGAATTACGCCTTAAAAATGAAGACCGTATTTCTTTAATTTGAAACAAACTGAATGCTAAAACACTAATTAAAACAGGCCTTACTCCGGAAAATGGCTGCTAACATAAACTGAGTAACAAAAGTTGTAAATAAGGGTGAAAAAAGACAAAAATTCCTTCGCATCGTTGGACATAGGACAGAGGGACACGCAGAGGGCCAGGAGGGAAGAGGGACCAAAAAGTAAAAAGTGGAAAGAAGGGGCACTGGAAAAGAGCAGCCGCGCCTTTGTGTGCCTCCCTCCTTATACGGTCAGCAGAAAAAGTAGAAGAATTAATAAAAAAAATAATATAATATAAAAATCTATACATAGAAAAGTATTTAAAATCCTTTTGGCATTTCTGAGATTATTATCTATCCTCAAAAACTTCTAGTTTCTCCTGCGCGATTTCTCCCGCGTAAATCCCGTTTCCGTAGGAACTTCATAATTAAATAGCCTATCACCTTCCTCGATAAATGGGCTATCTAACACTGAAAGACATTTCAAATCGGACCAATAGCTCCTGAAATAAGCGCGTTCAAGCAAACAAATAAACTCTTCAGCTTTATATATTAGATAGTACAAGATATAGGGGTTAAGTTTGTAAGCTACATGGTTCCTTTGTCATCTTTGGTGACCGCAGTATTATGTTGTAACACACAAGGAAATGCTGCTGAACGTTTCTTGATATACGACTATTATAGATGATGTTTAAACAATCGGGACCAACGGCTTAACGTGCTTTCTGAGGCACGGAGTGTAGTCCCTCAACCAACCAGACCCGGAAAGAAATCTTAAAAAATACACAAAGATTTCCTGTTCGGCGTGGGGATCAAACCACGACCTCCGAGATTTAAAGCGAGCCAAATACCGCTACGCTACGGTGATTGTCTGTACTGATATTGAAATTTCTTTTATAGAAAGCCATATGATTTGTGAGTGTACGTATAAGTTACGAAGAGACTATGCAGCCAGACGATTTGTTTTATAATATTTAATGTTAACTTTAGTGTTATCTTTAACAAAACCGATTATGATAAAAGGATATCAAATATAAGTAATGTACGTAACTCTTTTTAAATTATTTTTTATACCATACTAGAAACTGCGACGGACAGACGCGGCGGAGGTCTTTGTTTATATAGTGATATTAATTATTATTACCATACCATATTAATTTGAAAATACGGTACCTTACACTTAAATCAATAACATAGATAACCAAATATTCACAAATTATGTAAAATAAATTGGTTTAATTGAGAAAAGTGATTAATAATTGACTTTAAATGCCTCTCTCGTGTTAATTATTTTATGGTAAACAAAATTGCTTAATATAAAAAATGGCGTCTTTTATTGGGTATTGAAAGCAATTTACATTACTAATTTTCACGCAGAATTTGTCGAATGATTTGGTATAATTATTATATTGTCCGAGTGATTTCCTTTGTCGGCAAAAACATAAATAGATAATCATAGATTAACAATAGTGTACGGTATATTACAAAGATGATTGCATTGCTAATGAATCATCATCATGACTTTGACTTTGACTATAACGTCCACTGCTGAACATGGGCTTACCCCCAAGGGAGGGTATTTGCCATAGACACCACGCTTGGCAGGCAGGTTAGTGACTATATCCGGTGAAGTAGCAAAAGCCTCGTGGCTACCTACGTAAGTCCATCCGAAAAAAAAGGCAGGTTAGTGACCGCAGTATTATGTTGTACAATACAAGGAATTGCTGCTGCCTGTTCCTTGATATACGATTATTATAGATGCTGTTATAACAATCGGGACCAACGGCTTAACGTGTTTTCCAAGGCACGGAGAGTAGTCCAACCAGACCCGGAACGAAATCTTAAAATTTACACAAAGATTTTCTGTCCGGCGTGGGGATCGAACCCACGATTTCCGAAATTTAAAGCGATGCAAATACCGCTACGCTACGGAGGTTGTTGTTGGCGTTGTTGCTAATAAATACAATTTCTAATTTAAGGTATCTACCTACTATGTTAATTAGCTAATAAATTAGTACCTATTAAGTAACATGAAGGTAGTTTACTAAAAATTGACATTGTAATGTTAATTTACCAGTAAACTTCCTTGTTTCAGAAATAAACTAAGTAAGTTTTGATTTTAACTTATCTATACAAATATTATAAGACTTTCGTTTCATCATCATCAGCCTATTGTAGTCCACTGCTGAACATAGGCCTCCCCCATCGATTTACAGCGGGAACGATCGCTAGCGGCCTACAGCCACTGACCCCCTGCAACCTTTATGAGATCGTCGGTCCATCGTGCAGGCGGTCGTCCTACGCTGCGCTTGCCAGTTCGTGGTCTCCACTCGAGAACCTTTCTGCTCCATCGGCTGTCTGGAGTTTCGTTTTCTTGTTCGTTTCTCAGAAATAAATGGTCCGATTTAAAAAAAAATCTTTCATCATTAGCATCATTAAAGCTACATTAATCAGGAGTAACATAAGCTATTATTGAAATAGGCACTAACTTCCTGCGCGCGGTTTCACCCGCCTAGCTCCCGTTTCCGTAGCAACTTCAAATTAAAATTCCTCGATATAATACAAAAAGAATTTCTCAAATCGAACCAGTAGTTCTTGTGATAAGCGCGTTCAAGCCAACAACAAAAAAACTATTCAGTTTTATATATAAGTATATATTAAGTTTTCAAGATCTGTTTGCCGACTGGCAAACAGATCTTGGAAAGATTACCAAGCAACAGATAATAGTTTAAGAAAATTACTTAGTTTTAGAGTATACTGTTGATTTTTAAGTTTAAAATTATAGTTTATTAGTTAAGAGATCTGAATATAAAAGGCTTTATTATTATTATTATATATTAAGTTTATTACGTAGCTTGCTTCTCGTCTGCTAAATATTACTTAAATTTAACTTATTCAAAAAGACAAAATATCTAGTGTTAATTCCGCTAAAAAATGTGTCTATATGCTGTCATGCTATTTTTGCACCGCATTTTTTTTTGTCCGTGGGGATATGCTTTTACGCATTTTCACCGCCGCTGCAGCGTATTCGCGCGCTGGCAATGGGATATGTGGGACTCACCCTCTCCATAGCGTGGTATGCTTACTCATACCACGGGGAGAGGACCCTACACCACTAAAACCTCCCGGACACTCCTTCGATTCGATGTATCATTTTTGCGGGCGGGACTAACACAATATATTTTATCTTTTATAAATTAGATTTATATTGTCGCAAAGTAACGCTTGATTCTATTAATTATACTTTACATTTATTGAACAAAAATATACATTAAAAATGTATTACAAAAAAAATTCTGCATTTTTTTGCTAACGTTACTTCAGATACAACTTTGTAAAGCTCGTCTGTGGGGAGGCGAAATTAAGAGACACTTTGTGTAGATTCATAAAGGAATGTTTCCATGTTTCTATGTATATGCTGATATAATTAACTTTCTAATTATAATTATGTCGAAAATGAGTTTTTGTTTGAAATATGGACTTTACCCGTGTGGTTTCCGGCTTAGTATAGATCACCCCACCCCATACATTCCAGGGGGTGTCATAACTGTCATATGAGGACACCAGATGGATGAACAATAGCAAATATTAACTCAAGGTTACTTAACATCTTACTGCGATCACCAATCCGCCTGCGAAGCGCGGTGATTATGACAATATCCTTTTATGACCCTAGCTTGCCAAGGTTTGCAAATAGGAGCATATTATGTTAATCGAGCTTATAAAGGATAACTGTGTAGGATATCATCAAAATCGGTCCAGTTGATTTTGCGTGAAAGAGTAACGATAATCGTTACAAACTTTCGTGTTTTGTGTATAATATAAGTCAAGAAATAAAGTATTTAATCAAGGTACAAAAGTATATATTTAAAAATAATAAATAAATATTTCGTCCGAACAATTAGTTTATAATCTATTTGAGTATCGAACTCACAACACCAAGGTAATAAATAGTTAAATTCATCTGTGCGCGCGGTGCGTTGTGTGGGTTAAACTTACATAAGGTTTACTCACAGACAGCGCCCTTACCGGGTGGTCATTTGACTCGTGGCTAACTACAGAAAAAAAAACACAGATGAGTTAAACTATATGTACCACCTGTGAAGCGAAATCATTTCGCCTACCCGTTATCAGGAACGGTATAATAATGACTGCCAATTAGCGATACAAAGCTCTGTTTAATATAACTAATTACTTTTCCTAGTAACTGTCATACAAAAGCCAGTAATACAAAGTAACGATAGAAAATCTTTGTCCAACAAACATCACCCATACATTTTGTTACATCACTGCCACAGAATACGTGGTGATAACAGTATGACAAGTTGGACGTAAATTTACGTTGATGTTAGTAGTTGCATTGGAGCTCTGTTCGCCTTTATTCTCGGTGAAGTAGCAAAAGCCTCCTGGCTAAGAATATAATGTCCGTCCAAAAAAAAATGGTGCTTGTCGTTCATGTCTGGCGTTGCCCGTGCCCGTCGTTAGGTACTGACATTTGCACTGGATTTGCCAAAATTTTCTGTCATACAAACACTGTCATCATAACAACGAATACAATAAATAAAAAAAAACCAATTTGGTAAGTCATAATCAATTTATGTGCGTACATACATTTTTAATTTTATTATTAAACAAGATGGTCAAAGATAAGGAGTATAACTGCATTATGTTATGTTTTCTTTTTTTATGTGCGTATCGCATCTCGTTGAAAAATGCGTTACGAGGTGAACCTATGACCATTAATATTTTAAATTGTTCCATAGTTAAATATCTTCAACAGGACGTTTTATTTATAAACAATTTTGCACCGGTAGCTCAGGGGTTAAACTAGTTGCTTCTGATCTCCTGAAATATTTTAGTGAATTACTAATACACTTGAGAGCAATAAAATCGCACACGTTGACTTTTTGTTGTTAAAGCAGTTTTTTTCATGAATGTGAATACATATTAAAATAAAACTTACACTATTTGAATGTTTACTTCAGTACCTTTCTAATGATATCAAATACAGTGTAAAAAAAGTACCCATAGGGAGTTTTAGGGCACAAAACCCAACATACGGATAAAATTACCCAATTTAGCTTAAGAAAGAATAAAAATAAAACTCAAAATGCTTGATCAAATTGTTTTTTAATAAGGTGTATTCCCTCCCCTAGCCTTGATTACAGCTCTTAATCGGTTTTTCATGGACCGTATTAATTTCACCATGAAATCTTGTGGTATGGCGTTCCACTCCTCTTCAATGGCAAGTTGAAGCTCTTGGAGGCGCGTAGGAGCAGGGCTTCTTGCTCGAACTCTTCTTTTTAGCTCATCCCAGACATGCTCAATCGGATTGAGATCAGGACTACGAGCTGGCCACTCCATCGCGGTGATTCCAACGTCTTCCATGTAGTCGCAAACTGTTCTAGCGACATGCGGTCTGGCGTTGTCGTGCATTAAGAGAAAATCTTCTCCCATAAGCCACGCAAGCGGCCTCACATGTTCTTCGAGCACTTCTTCGACGTATCGTGCAGCCGTCAAACTTCTCGATCTCGGGCCGGTATTCGCCGTAGTGATGAATACAATGTCAGTTTTAGTGTCCAACATTATGCCACCCCAAAACATACACGATCCACCTCCAAAAGCCACACGTTCGCTTATGCAGCATTGTGAAAATCGCTCTGATGACCTTCTGTAGACCCTAGAGCGTCCATCATGACCATGTAAAGTCATTCTGCACTCATCACAGAACATAACAGCCCGCCATTGGTCATACGTCCAATTTAAATGTTCCCTAGCAAATTGTAACCGGGCTTGTCGGTGAGCTGTGGTCAATTTGGGACCATTTGCTGGGCGATGTGAAGTCATTCCTGCTTCACCTAGTCTTCTTCGAACTGTCCACCGACTTATACTGACATTGCGAACTTCTCGAAGCTGTTGTCCCAGTTGAACCGCGTTCAGTTGCCGATTTCTCAAAGACCTTGTCACAAGAAAGCGGTCATCACGCTCTGATGTTGTGCGTCGCCGGCCAGATCCTGGTCGCCGAATGTAGCCACCGGTCTCTTGGAACCTCTGGTATACACGACGATCAGAGTAGCGGCTCAAATTTAGCCGTCGAGCAACTTCACTTTGGTTATGGCCTGCTTCGAGCAAGGCAATAACTTGAGCGGCTTCTGCGGGCGTGGTATCCATATTTTTCCAGTAAATCCGTATGCTTCCAGTAGAGATGTTATCACGTTGACCTTCGGTATGCAACTGATTAAAAATTCCAATAAACCGACCTTTTTATACCTGCGGCTAAGGGTGCAAGTAGTGACAACGCAAACGCGTGAATTTGGGGAATTCGGTGTACGGTCGGTTTTTGTAAGTTACGTAAAGGTCAATGATTTTAATTTTATGTTTTTGTAAAGCTAAGCTTGTATGCTTTAATTTTGTCTAATGATTTTTACTCAATATCTTTAGATTTTAGAAAACAATCAGTAATAAACCAAATTACAAGGGGTGTGCGATTTTATTGCTCTCAAGTGTAGTTGTTCGGAGTCTTGGTGTATGTCTTAGTATCCGTGAACTTGGTGTTTGTAAAGTCCCCGCGTTACAGATTTCCATAGTCCATTTACATGGTTTCTCCGGGCATAAGGCAGTGCTACAGCCTTATGAATTGATTTAAAAACTACAAACTAAGCAACCTGTGTAAGACCCTTCTGCGTAGTTGTTCTACTGTTAAACCCAACATCCTGTACCAACACAACGAAATCAAAGAGTAGCCAAGAAAAATAGACGAGTGTTGATAAATGCGAAGCCGCCTGAAGGTGCGGCTTACTGTACATCATAATATCATTGGCAGCTGCGTTTAATGTGCACCTAATCTATTGTTATTATTAGTGCTAGCGACTATAGTATATTTAAAAAGCAGTATATTTAAAATGCTATCTAATCCGCGCTAAACGGACGCTCGTTAAATGTATTATTTTTTTCGGACTGCCATTTCTGTATTTAGCTACGAGATTTTTGCTACTTCACCGGGCATAAAGGCGAGCAAAGCTTCAGCCTTATGCAAAGGTTTATAAACTACAAACTTAGCATCCAGCGCTAGAGGGCGTACCGGTGGGACTTGGACCGCGGCTTAGGATGAGGGTTTGAGGGATTATGACTTTTAGTTGTTTAGGGAGTTTTGTGCAATTGTCGTTCTATGTTACAGTTCGCGGGCCTTTCGGACTTCAGGTCTACGAGGGCATCTCTTCTTACGACACCCATGAGAAGACGTGTGGTAGTCTATTCTAACCCGGAAACTACAATATTATTTTATTGTTATAGAAATCAAAACACCAAAATTAATTAAGTGGCTTATCTTTTCTATCTAATACTCATATTCATTCATTATACAACATCATACTATGTTACATAAGTTCAATGATGAAACTAGTTCAAAATATGGACCCAAATATTGTTTATCTGAAACTTTTGCATATACACAGCTTTCATAAGACAAAACGTGTACTTACACTTATGAATGAAACAAAAGTGTTCCGGTCCAGTGAAAATGTCAAGCGCGCACTGCGCGACGTGCATCAGAAATATCTGAACGATAATAATGTGTGCTGGATGTATGAGAAGTTATTCACTATTTTGTAGGTAACTACAGCATTTTGATATCTCGTTTAGACATAGTTTTAGGCTGAACCCACATAGGGCGAGCGCATACTGTAAGAAAGTGAACGGCTCGAGCGCCGAGCCTCCGACCCCGTAACCCGCTTCCCCCTAAGTCGTCCGCATCTTATTAAGGCTGGAGTTCTGCTCGCCTTTATGTGGTGTGATGTGATGGTCGATGATGATTTTCATATTTATCTCTCAAAGTCATAACTTGGTATGTAATTTATTATCTTAACAACTAACTCTGTAATATTAACAAAACATTGTAATGGTGACTAATTATAAAATTGTTAACGTTGTTTTACACAAAATTTCTTCTTTTACGACTCATCGTAAATAAATAATTAAATAAGTTAAAAAAAAAAACATTTTTAATAAATCTTTACGATAGTAATAATAAATAAATAAAATGTGACCAAAATACTTGAATCGTTAACACATGACACCTCGGCTCTTAAACTCATGTCAAAACTAAAACTGCACGTCCAAAGTATCTGAACAAAATTAATAATTGGAAAAGCGCTCTTATTTCTATAGCAGTAAAGTATACTCGATTAAGTTTTGTAACCATACACGTGAGGGGAGTCGTATATGAGCTAATTGGTCGTAAATTATTATAATTTGTTTTGCTGCCCACCCTAGTGGGTTTATGCGCCGTGAATATGATTATTAGACGGCCTAGCGAAAAAATATGAGTATGATTTATTGCATTGCTTTAAACTCGACAGATATGGCGAATTTTATAGAGGGTAGCGATTTCCTGTATATTTAAAAGTTTTTTTTTATGATTTCAGTTGTTATTTGTGTTTTTTATTCTTATACTTAACAATCTATTTGGGAACATTTACAGGCATTTAGATTTTAATAGTTTAAATTATCAAGCAGATAATTCTTGTTGCGATCTTAAATATCATCTTTGTACCTAAATACATTTAGAACACACTTTTTTTTAATTAACTGACGTCTGTAAGACCAGCAAATAGGACCAGTCATTACTTACACCTAAAAAGTAACCGTAAATACTTCCAAGTGACATCAAAAAGCTATTCTTTAAAATACAGAAAAAAATCTTCTAATTTTGAAGATAGAAGATTTTTGGCTTTGACAGCCCTTTTATGACTATTGCTGAACATGGGCATCCTCAGACCTTGGCTAGCCAGAGTCCTCGAGGGGTATTGCCATAATCACCCCGCATGGCTGGCGGATTGGCGATTGCAGTAAGATGGTGAGGAACCTTGGTCTGATATGGACTATCCTTCAGGTGTCTAAGGGATATCCTTAGTTGCCTCTTACTTACGACACCTATAAGACATGAAGTGTATGTTTCTTAACATAAAAATTAAAAAACTTAAAATCAAACAGAATATGTTTCCCAAAAACCAGTTTTAATTAATACCTGCCCTAGAAACCGGGTTAATAATATCTGAATGTTATTTCAATTAATACACTCGCGACCACAATGCGATGCGCATTTGACAGCGGCATCCGTTTCAAGTCTGACTTATGGTCGCAAAGTCAATTGTCTGAGCTAAATCTGGGATGAAATAAAACTAAATGTAAGGTTTACTCCATTGTGGCAGCAGAGCGATAGATATGACAATTTACTAAAGTGTTCTCAGATTCTTTAGTTGATAAGAAATGTAAGTTTTAAACATCTGGGTCTCGAATAGTATAGTATAAAGTATTAAGATATTTCAAAGGGGGGTACTGCAGCCAAATCCTCTAACTAATAGCTACTGTGCATTAGAAAAAGTAAGGAAGTCAAATTTCTACAAAACGTTAAATTAAAAAATCCAGGAGAAATCCTACTAGACACATTAATACAGGAGTTCAATATTTGTAACAGGATTTATAGTAAGATAACGGCCTCTTAGCAGATTTTTGCTAAGAAGCCAGGCGCGGTCTCAAGTATAGGGTCACAAACGACATGACCCCTAAAATCGGACAATTCAAAACATGGTTGAGACCAAAAATGTTAGAAGAGAAGCTGTCAGGTTTAGCTCTTCTAAATATTCATCCAGATATAGCCCCACGTCTCAAATATTATCAACCGATCTGCCAATAAAAATAAAAGATTTCCTTTTAATTTTGTTGTATAACGGGCAGTAAAAAATAATTTACTCGACATAGTGTATTGTATTGTAGTCCATTCCAGCCATTGTAGTGTATAACTGAACCTTTCCAAAATTTCAGGCTGCAACCACGTGTAACAAACCAGTGGTATAGCTTCGAAATAGTATGGAATATCCACTACAGCACAAACCCAACATCCCACAAAGCTCTTAGTTCAAGGCAGGACACCAGAACACCCGTTATATGAAATCAAACAAGCGTACATTGTTGTTTTTCGCTGACAGTAGTTGACACTCGCCCGATTTTATGAACTCAAGATTGTTATTGTTAAGTTATGGAGCGAATTCCTCCTTTTTTACATGATTCATGGCGTAAATTGAAATGTTATGGTCTTAGTTATGTGGTGGACAAAATTGCATGTTGGCTTTTGTTTCTTTTCAGAAATTAATTGGTTCTTCTTAGACTTGGCGAAGATTGGCGGTAATTGGAATGTAAAGTCTTATTAGACTATTATTATATTTTTAAGATATTTGCTGAAGTTCGTAGATGATATAATATAAACATATTCTAATTGTGAAATGAAGCTTCAATTTCTTCATTGATAGTTAAGTTCAGTTAGTTCTGAGTTTAGGACAAAAATGCTGTAAAATGCTTTTATATTTTTTTATTACGGTCTTATTCAGCAATTCAGAGTATGGATATAATCAATGTATAGGATATATCTGGTGAAGTAGCAAAAGCCCTGCGAAGCCCATAGATACCCTTGCCTTTTACTGTATCTTTAGCAGATGCTTAATATTTACTAAGATTGACTTCCAGTACCATAATTGAGGTGGAAATGCTTCTATCCTATTTTGCAATTCCTATTAACCAACTAAAAGGAAACGCGCAACCATCTCATATATTGTTATATGTCAAAATAAGCTCATTGTCTCTTTGTGGGGACAGCTGAAGACATGACAGACATCCGCATCCATAACGGGCCATCATTCTTAGAAGTGGTTCACTACAATGCGGTACTGTTGTCTCTTTGGATGTATAATATATGAAAGTAGACTGTCGCGGGTAATTGTCCTTTGCTTGTTAGACTTGGATCTTATTGGAGTAACAACTTGTTAGTGAATTAGAAATATAAATGGAAATAAAAAAGAATGATGAAGACCTAGTGTTGTAATTTCTTTGTTTCGGACGGGACAATGCTTCGGCCACGAGGCTTTTGCTACTTCACCTGGCATAAAGGTGAGTAAGTCTCCATAATTATTAAATAGCTTTTCATTTGTTGAGGTCTGCTAGATTTTATCGTTTGGGGCTTGGATATCGACTCCGGATATTCACTGGAAGGACATTTGCTTAATAGGTTTCCAGAGGAGTTTTTTGAAACTGTCACTACGTTTAGAACTTACGGCCAGAAAAAGGCAAAAATACACATTCGTCAGAAGACCACACATGTGTTTGTTCTTTTAGATTTTTTAGATTTACAAATTGTCAACTTATTATACAACGTTAAGTATATCTTAAAGTCATAAGTTTTAATTGTAAACCAATTTATTGTTGAGTCATTTTGGAGAAACTATTAAAACAAGACTTAACATTGAGAAACAGTCTTTTGTATTGGTTATTGAATGTTGTCACACTCCATATATAGCAAACCGAAGCGTGCTCCCGCGCATCGTTTCCGCTTATTATTTCGCCCGCACACTGTTTTGTTTGAAGTTCACATACTGTGACTGCCGCGACTTGGCCATTTGTAGTTTTTTTATAACTAAGTCACCTTTTTATTTCTGACGATCTAAAGTAGCTATGTTAAGAACTTCGTTGATTCTTTACTGTTTTTTTGTAGATTTGATCCAATCTTCACATTATCATTACTTGGTGGTGTTTTCATTAACTATACTAACATGAAGTCTCGGGTTCGATTTGGGGGTCGGGTGCAGATATTTTTTCGTCAAAAACTTTTATAATCACATACTTATTTTATGCTCGGAATACAACGACAAAGTATCATGAACTAGACTAAAAGAGCACATTGTACTTCTGCCTTTTCCTTCTGGAAAATTGTGTAATGCCCTATGAAACAGGTCTTCAGAGATGGCATATAATTCAATATCGTCCACGGTGTCTTTTAGCTCAATTAACCTCTCACCCTCGATATAATAACGACCATATGTACGTAGTCCTGTGGTTTGCAGCTTAGAATAGACACCCCATATGTGGGTGACATAAGAGGGCGACTTAGAGGACACCTGATGGATGGGCAGCGGCATCTCTCAGCTCAAATATACTCCTAAGTTACTGCGACTACCAATCCGCCTGCCAATCCTGGTGATTACGGAAATATCCCTTAACAACCCTGTCTTGCTAAGATCTGGTGGACGATTAAAGTAAGTAAAGTAAAAGTGATGATAAGTAGTTGCCTTTAACATACAGCATTACACATTTTCCCAGAAAAAATATGCCGAGACACTACCATAGAAAGACAGAGTACTATTTTAAATTAATATAATGTTTTACATAATATTAATTTAAAATAGTACTCTGTCTGACCGTTCAACCCTACCGGCCAACATCCTGCTATCACAGATCAATGCAACGCAACTACATTATGACTAGCGTGTAACATTTATGAATTATTGTGTCTATTCTCAGCTGCAAGAATGGACCGCACTTGTTTTGTTATGCGCTATTGACATTAGACGTAGAGGGTTTCATTTAAATGAGTATTGCTCAGTTTTCGCACTAATAAACTTCGGAGGATGTATATGTATGGATTTCGCAGCTGAATTCAGT
The DNA here is from genome assembly GCA_947037095.2 of Nycteola revayana. Classification (NCBI taxonomy): domain Eukaryota; kingdom Metazoa; phylum Arthropoda; class Insecta; order Lepidoptera; family Nolidae; genus Nycteola; species Nycteola revayana. The sequence goes on from OX344844.2 coordinate 6,524,439, forward strand.
TGTGGAGACCATTATGTTAATTTCATATAATAATATGTAATTATAGTATAAGACCTTGGGTGACCAGTTCTCGCACGTGCGTGGGTTATGGCTTAGATTGGAATACCTCTTAACTTTCAATGGGTGTAGCAAGAGGATTTTAGGATAGATCGTTTCTTTTTTGCGGACAGACATTCTTATTTAGCCACAAGTCTTTAGCTACTTCACCGGGCATAGATAGATCGTCAAACGGAAGATATATAGTATGGTGAAACATGAATATCATTAGGACTCAAGACCAGCGTTTTAATGCCTTCTAATTAATGTCGGCATATTATTCTTAATTTAAGTAAATAATAATAATGTTCTTAAATGTGTTAATGCATTACACGTATAACAAGCGCGAATTATTCGTCTACGTTACTAATAAACTATTTCATTTCATTATGGGGAGACATTAAGTCACAGTAAACCAAAAAGTCACTACAAAGAGTGTTAAAGGAACCATCAATTTAAATAAAAATAATACATTATTACCAAGAAACCACTAAACTACAATTACAAAAAGACAACATACATGTTCAAACTTAGAGTTGACACGCGTCCGGATAAAGTCGGACATAATTATGTTTATTAAATACGTGTCCGGCTTGCCCGAACTTATAACCTTTTTTTTTGTTAATTAGTTAAACCTACTTATAGGAAGTTTTATGGTAAAAGATCAAATATACCTGGTTTCAAAAACCTACCATTCACGCCCTAAAAGTTGCACGATGGAGGACCTGATTGCGGGAACCACAGAGGCCATTGGAGCGGCGACTTGAGGTCAAAATGGCTTTAAATTAAAACAACGACACGAAATAAGAAGAAGACCTGGTTTCAAAAACATTGTTCATTTGTATTAACATTTACAAATCAAAAAATCTTCTATTTCCAATTTGGAGTGTCCGGCATTTTTCGCCAAATGTTGGCCAAAATGGCCGGTCTATATGGCTATTTAGCTTTAAAACTTGGCAGCCCTATTCATACATACCATAACACATCATTAACAACTTTTTTACTCGTCACAAAGACAACACGAGTAATATTTACCCGCGAATTGTTTGGTAGATGAAGACATTAAATTATTCTCACATCCATTAAACAACGGCAAAGATATCTATAAGAACTTAATTTATACGACATTTCATTTCAATATCAATCTTTCTTTCATTTGTAATACTAGTTGCTGCCCCCGACTTCATCTGTGTTGAATACGGATTTTATAAGCTTTGTCACAATAAAAGTGGCCGTGGCCGAAAGGTTAAGGCCGTGGCCGGAAGGTTAAGGCCGTGGCCGAATGGTTAAGGCAAAGATACAGGTTCGAATCCTATCGGTTGTTTAAATTTAATAATCTCAATTTTGAATTTAATAAAATTCCAGTCTAAATCGGTACCACCGTTTTGAAGATTAAGCGGAATACACGCAGCAACAAACATACTATATATCAGAAAGAAAGAAGAAAGAATATTATTGATTCATAGTAAAGTGAGTAGTAAACTGAGCACCATAAATGGTGCCAGCTTCAGCTAGATGCTACATTTACATATTCTAGTATGTATTTAGCGCTGGTATTCTAACTGGCCTCATGGACTATCAGTAAAAATTAGTCGGACGGAACAAACCGACAGACAAAAATGTTCTAGTTGTATTTTGGTGAGGTACTCTATATAAATTAAATATGCATTTAGTAAAAACCTGTTATTTATCAACAATTAGGCACTTCAATTATATTTATTTGTAAGATTTCATGCGTTCCCGCGTGTTGTGCGACGCCATTTTTTTTCAGCAGCAATGGCGGATGTTTTGGCGCGAAACTTCCTTCACTTCACACAATCGCAGCGTCCGGTCCGCCATCAGAGCGTCACTTCTTTTAACGGCTCGTTTAATCTTCATTTGTTGTGTTTGCAATTGATATTTATCATTTATTTTAGTGTATTTTAGTATCGGTGAGAGAAGTAAGCTTTTAAGTACTTAAATACTTATCTTTTTTGTGAATAAAGAATAATTTTGTTTTCTTTTATTTAGTGTTTGTGGTTTTTTTAAGTTGTATTAAATATCAAGTAAAATAAAACACATTAGGTTGATTATAGGGATGATTAATAATTATAATTAGTTTCAGATACATTTAATTAATATTAATTTAATTATAAACCGACAACCTCGGTAGCGTAGCGGTATTTGGCTCGTTTTATATATCGGAAGTCGTGGGTTCGATCCCCACGCCGGACAGAAAATCTTTGTGTAAAGATTTCTTTCCGGGTCTGGTTGGTTGAGGGACTACCTTCCGTGCCTCGGAAAGCACGTTAAGTCCCACGTTGGTCCCGATTCTTATAACATAATCTATAATATTTGTATATCATGTAACGGGCAGCAGCGTTTCCTTGTGTGTTACAACATAATACTGCAATCACCAACCCTCCTGCCAAGCGTAATGACTATAGCAAATACCTTTCCTTGGGTGGAGACCCATGTTCAGCAGTGGACGTTATACGGGCTGATGATGATGAAATTATAAATTATCCGGTGACTGACCCCGCGGTTCCAGTTAATTGCGGTGTCATTAGAAGAAAACCTCTTTTAGGCGTTTACACACTGAGACATACCTAATGAAGGTATATCTCACTTAGTGTGCAATCGTCTTATTGTTTATTATATTGCTTTATGTTTCCAAATCTAGTAGCCACTGCAAATTATTATCTACAATTTCAAATTACACTAAATAGTGAACTAATAGTGACCTATAGTGAACTAAAAGTGAACCAAAAGTGAACTAAAAGTGAACTAAAAGTGAACTAATAATTCTTGGTTACCTTAAAGTTGTACTAAATCTGGGGTTTAACACAACGTAACGACGGACAACATTTTATTAGCATAATGGTTGTGTTAACCTGTTGATCGGTGTAACAAGACGAATGTTTGTTCGTCAACCCCTATTATTAGAGGGTGCATTGTTTATAGGGTTGGGCTACGGGGTTGGACTTTAGTAAAGTTATGTCTAAACACAAATGTAAGTAACGTTCATGATCTGTTATCATATGAATAAAGTCTATAGAAAATGTTACTTCAAAAAATTATAGTTTTTTTGAATATATTTGAAAAATTTAGAAGCATTTTGAATAATTAAATTCGTAGTCCTAGTTTATAAAAGTCGGGTCAATTAAATATTTTTCACTAGGCAATTATTTTATTTTTTCATATTCTGCTTTATTTTTTTGAATATTGTATGATGAATATTGTATTATTGTGAAGATATGTATAGCTGTGTACCCACGAATGAACACAATACTGTATTGTAAACACGTACAAATTATATTTCTCCAAAAATTTTTGTCCAATAAGTTTAATGTTCGTGCAAACAAAGTGTTTAAACAAATGTTCATGTGACGTGGCATTACCATAAACTTACTTCAGTATCTTTTTCGTGTTATAAAAAAGAAAATAAATTCTTAATTCAAATTTAAATCTCACCAGTGGCAGCCCTAACAACAAGCGGTGACTTCCACTTGTTGCTCCCCCAACAATAATTTTATATCAGTTTAATGGCACTCACTGTAGCGCTGAATGCGTTGTGATCACGCAACGTACCTGCAACAACAATTGTTTGATTAGCGGTTACTGAGCAAACTATTCTGTGGCGATAGTTCGTGGTCTTATTGTGAGTTTTGTTCTTCTGTGGTTAGGTTACAGTTTTGTTTGGTAAAATATATTATTAGGTACTTATTTATTGATAATGGCGTTATTAGTGGTGTGTGGTGTTGATAGGATTGGGAAATGGTCTTAAAATCATATGTTGACTATGGTTAAAAATACTATGTACAGTCAACAAAAGAGATAGGTTTACACCATCAGTATCAACAAATGTAAATAAATATGTCACTACGACAGCCGGTAATTCTTTATGGGTGAAGAGTTCGCTTTTACCTGTTGTACACATAACAGTAAACTCTTCTCATAAACGTGTAAATATAAATTTAAAATGTGTTTCACAAAGTGTAAACCTATTTCTATTATTGTTGAATGTACTACTATATACATATAAGGCTTAAGGCTGACCCCACATTGGAAATACGCGTTACTCGAGCTTGTGAACGATGTTTCATTCTTCTTATATAATGCTGGTAGCATTGCCCCGTTGAATGGCAATGCTTAGGTATTTGCTGTGTTTGCACATTGGTAAATACCAGCAATCGCAACACTAAAGAGAGCCGCTACAAGGTTTTTATAAATTCATTTAGCTCCCGGTTCCCACAGCCTCAATATATCAACGCCAAAAGCCACAAACACAAATAAATTCATTCTAAACCGTGCTCAACTGTACCAACCTCAAAAGAACACAACAACTGTACGCGACTGTACCTAACACCAAACATTATGGTATTAAAGCTGGGAACACAACATTTACTCGTCGAACCAATTTTATAGCCGTGTCCAATATAAGGCAGTAAACACATTTGGGACTAAAGCTGTAACTTTGGTGTACACGGGCCTTTGACTTCGACAAGCGATTGAGTTGTTGCGCCCACGCATGGTATTGTATGAGAGTGCGAACATGAACGTAAGTGCGAAAAATACTTCGCATTGAGGTCTTGGTATAAAGTTATGGGGTTTTATGAACTTAAACTATTGATTCTAGTCACTAAGCAAAATCCAAAAATATGAACAAATAAAACTATTATTGATTAAATCCTACTCAAGAATATTTCTTTTTACTATACAGGGTTATTTGTAAAACACCGGTAACCTCTCAGGACTACGTTACTAACATCATAATCAACAACTTTTGTTCTATGACTTTTAAAAATTCATCATATTTTAATTCATCAGATTTACACACAAAAATAAAAATATTTAAACTCAACGCTCTAAATGTTACGAAGTCTATGCGAAGCAAAAGAAAGCGATAGTACAGACAATAGCGAGGGGAGCGGGGAATACAGAGTTGAAATTTTAATGTGTTAGATAGAACAACGAAATATTGAAGGGTTGTTTTTGGTAAATGTATTATGTTTTGTAAAAAGTCGTAGAGCAAAATTTATTGTTATGATGTTAGTAATATAGTCCTGAGAGGTTACCGGTGTTTTACAAATAAGCCTGTATATAAAGAATTTCTTGTCGCGATTTCCGAGGCATTGATATTTGACTGGACTCGGTTTACAATGTTAACTACCTATAACTAAAATATACCTAAAAGGTACACCGTTGTGTACAAGCAACCAGACAGGGAAAGTTCACTAAAGTCCATATTTTACAGAATCGAAAACAATTCGTCACCGACTTTATAAATATTTTGAAAACTCTCTTATAAATACTTAGTGTTGAAAACAAGATCTTCAGCTTAATTTTAAGTTTTAACATATTAATCTTCGCCAAAAATTTATGACCGTAAAAATCAGCAAATATATTAAGTTTGAAAAATGTTAAAGAAACAGATGACAGAGTCGGAAATGACGAATTTGTATGCTTTTGAATCATAAATACTGAGCTAGGGCCAACACACAAACAAGGTACTACAGTCAAAACTGTTTACATAAAATTCGCTTAAAACGGCATAACTAATCTACTTTTTTTTTGTCCGCGTGGATATGCTTTTACGCATTCCCACCGCCGCTGCAGCGTATTCACGCGCTGGCGGTGGGATATGTGGGACACGCCCTCTCCATAGTGTGGTATTCTAACTTATACCACGAGGAGAGGACCAGTAAAACCCCCCGGACTCTGCTTCGATCCGCCGTTGGCGCGGGTCGGGCACGCATAAGCAATCCGGCACGACATACCTACCTACCGTTTATTGGAACGTCGTAATAGTATTTGTTTCTTATTCGGATCGACATTTATGTATTCTGCTACGAGGCTTTTGCTACTTCACTAGGCATAAAGATGAGCAGAGCTCCAGCCTCATTTAATGATTTAAATACTACAAACTAAGCAACCTGCGCACGAGGGCAATTCTGTGGGACTTGGACCTCAGTTCAGGACGGTTGTTGGCGGGATCAACCGCCTGCCGAACGTGGTAACTTTGGCAAAACGTGCGATTGGTGTTCGGTAAGATTGGAGTATCGTTTAGCTGATAGATGCTGCTGCCCATTCATAAATCCATAGGAAGATATAAGATGTTCTGAGCCGTAAACCACACAACAAGTACTATTCATACTACACTTGCTGCACTGAATCTCACGCTTTTATTACATGTCCAACAATTTTCGTGTATCTTTGACCCTCGACTCCACCCAACTTTATGGATGTCGTCCACGTCCGCAAACTTAGAGATAATATCATCGTATGTGCAGTGTAATGTAAACATTTATTGGTAAGACATCTAGTGAATGGTTATAGTTATCGATTAGAGAAAACGTTGTAATTAGTCTGCGGATGGCCAGTTTTATTGGCTGATATATTGGCGTTGGTGCACCAGACACGCTTTGACTTGTGTGCTGTAGGTAAACGGCTATGCTAATTTATGGGCACATAAAATTCGACTGATGTTCACATTGGATATTGACTACTTATGGGCTGGTAAGATCGAAGTTTACAGAAAACTTAGTTTTGTTATATTCGTTTCTACAATCTCCGTGGGTAGTCTTTAAGTTTTAGGTCGAGGTCGTGGGCTCGATTGCATCGCCGGAGAAAATTTCTATTATCATCAGCCCGTATAACGTCCACTGCTGAACATGGGTACCCTCTAGAAGTTAGTTTTGCCGTAGTCACCGCAGTTATTGTGTACTGCATATACGCAGGTAAAGGCTGCTGCCCGTTACCAGGTATTCGATTGTCATCGATGATGATATGACAATCAGGGCCAACGGCTTAATGCTTTACGAGGCATGGAGGATAGGACTTGGAAATAAATCTTTGATATAAACAAAATTATTAAAAAATTAGAATTGCTACAGTAGATACGTATATAGACATACTAATCACAATATAATTAAGACTATAATAGAAGGTACATTGGATCCTGGATCGATAACTTACGGAATTGGACACACCTTGGCCACACTTGGCAAAGCTACGGCAGAACGACAACAGTTCCAGAAGATAGTCGCCGACATCCAATAGTAGGATATGGCACTCGAAGAAGAAGAAGCCACTTAGCATCAGTTGGATAAGGGTTATTTACCGGTTCAGGAATAAAAATAACTTGTGTATCACAAATGGTGATACACAAGTTGTAATATGGTTTTACAAACAAAATAACAGAAACCATTCTAAATATTATCAACGTTGGATATTTAAAGTACGAAAACAAAAGAGACAAATCTGCGATAGCAATAAATTTATTTGTTTTTACGCACATATGCACATAACGATACCTAGTCACCGTAATAACCTGTTTTAAATACTGTTAGAGTCTCGCAAACAGGTTGCAACAACTGTCTTTAAAGCTTACTGGTCGTCAGTTACACAATTGTAAATAATTCTAGCATACTTTACTTCTACCTCATTACTATTCTGATCATCCACTGCTGAACATATGCCACCTGCTGAGGGAGGGTTTTTGCCATAGTCACCACGCTTGGAAGGCGGGTTGGTGACCGCATTATTATGTAGTAACACACAGGGAAACGCTGTAGCCCTTTTCCTGGTAGGTATACGCTTCGGCTTAACACTCGGGACCAACGGCTTAACGTGCTTTCCGAGGCACGAAGGGTAGCCCCTTAACCAACCAGACCCGGAATGAAATCTTAGAATTTACACAAAGATTTCTTGTATGGATCGAACCCACGACCTCTGAGACTCAATGCGAGACTTATACTGCTACGATACAGAGGTTGTAACTACCTACTCTTTAACCCAATTAAATATACTTCACCACTAAATTATCTTAACAAAATATATAAGTTCTTACTATTAATTTATACTAGAGCAGTAACAGGTATTATTTTTTGTTTTTACTCTTCGACATTTCGTTCAAGCTGCATTGATCTTGGCCACGGGATATGCCTATAAAAACTTTTATTTAGGTTTATGTGGTCACGTAAATTCATTCAAGTATAAACCCGCTATCCTATCCTTTTTTAAAATAGCTGCAGTAATAGGAAAATAAATTCTTCGCGGGGAACTCAGAAACACTTTATTACGGACACAAAGCACACCCAGAGTCAGAACAAGAACAACTATCTGACGTTCACACAAATATAAGTCCCGGGTGGGGATATAACCCAAGGCACCAGGATCAGTAAAGCACCAGGATCTGAAGCAAATATCGTTACCATTCGGTACGATACGCGTATTTTTAAAAGCAAGTTGTAAATTAAGTATGGTTTTAAAAGTAGCAGAATTTGTTGGTCCTACAAGTAAATTATTCTACCTTTGACCACTGCTGGGTTGAGATCTCTTCCAGCTCTATATGATGCTATAAATAGATTAATCAGACGCAGGAAGAAACCTTCTCCAGCTATTCTTCACATATTTACATCCAATGGGAAGAGGAGATCCTCATTTTTTTGAGGAATCTTTGCTGGAATTGCCTCTCTAACTTTAGCACTGTGTGACAAAGAGATACAAAAAAAACACTCTTTCTTACTCCAATCAGTTTTATACTTACATTTACCCAGTCATTGATTGTTTATTTTGAGATTCTCATACAGTTGATACTTAATGCAGTAGTATACGTTAACGGACGGCCAAGCGAAAGACAGACTTCATAATATTTGAATGAATCGCACTTTCATTGATTGCTGTTGCGCCAGAAATATCTCGCGTGCATTCAAACCCGCTTCGGAACAAAACAACTTTGTGAAGAGAAGTGGACTGCATGAAATTGTTGTCATATCCACTTATTATTTGATTAGTAATTGCAGTATTATTAATAAGGTTTCTATAATTTCATTCATAAAAAGATAAAGATTCTACGCCAACAATTAATAGTCAGGTTCAAGACTTACTTATTTTTAGTTCCCCAACCATTTTCAGAATACAGTTGTATTATTGCAACATTGTCAAATATATCAGACGTAGCTCTGATCGTGGTGGCAGGCCATTTACATGTGAAAATGGTGTACCTACAATAATTCGTTGTACCTGTCACATTAAACAAGACATGAAATTACAGCCAAAAAAAAAACAAATCCAATAGAGGATATCATAAAATGACCAGCTTCTAAACAGCTGTCACCCATCCACCTGGCCAAGAGATATTCCCGTAAATAGTTCACCTCTGATTGATAGCAGGGAAATGGGCCAAATGTCGTGTGCCTACTAAGCTACACCACTTCCTTCGATATTAAAGCACTCATTACCACATAGTTGAGAACTGACGAAATTATATTCACTCACTAGTTGGCCGCGATGCAACGGTATTGCAAAACGATGAAAAGATCCTTTCATTCAGAGAATTCTCTCAATCGGACAGAGATACGAATATAGAAAATCGAAAAGAGAAAGGGGGAGGGGTGATGTCCTTAGCTCGTTTCTTGGCAATTGTCCACCGGAAGGCGGTTTTTAGCAAAAAGACGGTACTGAATGTGAAACTGAAATACAAAGCCGTCCCATTGAGCTTGCTGACGAACGCTGGATGTAATTGGCTTGGAAAGGTCAATCCATTACGTCGCTGGCTCTCTATTTGTGATTGTCCTGTGTTACTTGTATTTACTAGAGTTTCTTATGACCGGATGAAAGAGTTTTGGTTGGAGATCTTGATGCAGTTATATTGTACCTACTAAAAGTTTCAAAATAGATGTGTAATAAAATAGAGCCCATTAATTACATTTGTTTGTGTTAATTGTTTATAATAACAAGTAAACTTACATAATAATAAGCTATGTAGAGATATTATACCTTCAAATTATTTAGTATCAACATTTACATCAAATTTTAACACAAAAATCTGAAAGTCACTTTTCACAAGCCATGATTTTATGGATGAAGACAATTTCAATTGAAATTCGGCGATCTTGTTAGTTATAATCAATTCTTACGTATAATTAATGGTAATTAATTGTATCTAAGTTCCACTAATCTTGCACAAAGTCGTCCGAATCAAACATATATTAAGTTGTTATTATAAACATTGCGTGCTACTACCAAATACATTTTAAGTCGCAATCAATCAGGCTTTGTCTGACTGCTCTATGGAATTTTAAATTGGATTTCTGTTAACAATACAAGGATTAGTGCGTACATACTTTTGTCCGACAGTGTACACCTAACGCTGTAGTTAGTCATGCGTGGTACAACGGCAACGATTACTTTGACATCCATTGCCGCTTTCACACGGTGTTTATTATGATTTACCATAGAAAGTCGGCAATGATTGTCGTGTTTATGAGTTCTATAGTATTATTGGAGATGTTATAATACCAAAAACAGTATTTTACACTGCCGATCGCTAGCTTCAATGGTGTTTAGGATTATACGTTATTTATGGGGATTCTCTAGATGAGTCGGTAACGTTTTGTAGTTTAAAACCTGCTCTTACAGGGGACAGATAAAGTCGGAACTATTCCGTTGACAGATTGATAAGATAAATTGAATTTGAGAGCTTCGTAAAAAGTAGGTTTAGTAAGACAGATGTGGGGTTGTCTATTTTTAAAAGACGTAATCTAAAAAAGGACTTGAATGTTGTATAAGTTCGTGTATGTGATATTCGAAGTAAATAAAATGCATGTTTTGGTTAGAACATTGGAAAATTGATGATACATTTATATTTTTTTGTTGTGGTAGTCAGAGCCGCGATGCTTTTGCTATTTCAACGGGCATAAAGGTTAGCAGGGCAGACTTATTGAATTGTTTAAAAAGCACAAACCTAGCAACTTGCGCTAGAGGGTAGCCTATCTGGGCGTTTTTAGACTTCGGTTCAAGGCAGAGGAATGATGCTTAAAAGCATTCGCGAGGGGAATTTTGTGAATCTATCGCTTTACTTTATAATTCAGGGGCGTTTCGCGGATTCTGTTTTCTCCGCAGATTTCAGGTGCACCAGGTGATAGGAAGGTTCTTTGTGAACTAAGGGTCGAGAAAGGACGCGATTTCGGGACAAAACTATCTGAACGAGAGATATATAATTATGTCTTTTATCTTGCGATTATGGACATTATCAGTATCTATGAATGCTTAATTAAAGAGAAGCTTATATGAATGTCAAGGATCTCATCACTTAAAACTGTGACTAATAACTTAAAACGCAGTCCGGCACGTGCCAATTCAATTTGTTTTCTAGCCGTTGATATATAAAATATCAATACAAGATAAGTCAAGAGGCAATAACTAAAAAAGTAGCGTTTCCTAAAAGCTTTTACCAAAGAAACGTAGTAAAATATTACGATGCACATAAACCGTATACAATAAGTTACAGCACTTGGTTCGATTATCTTCCGTATTTGTTTGTATTTTATAGCGGTACTCCTCTCTCTTTTATGGGTTTTCGATATTATTTCGCGTATTTTTTTTTCTACTGCCGGCTACCGTCGCGTTTACCCTATATGGACAGAATAGAGTGGATGTGCCGGGAACTTGGCAATAAACGAGCTTCATATTTGAGTTTATCTCCCATTTTATATGTACTTTAATAAAGATGTTATTATCTAATGATAGTAATAATAGTAATGGCCGTAGGTATAGCTGAAAGCAAAACCAATTATTAAAGATAATATTATTGGAATCAAACTATGAAGTAAACGTGGATATTAAAAGTTGATTATTGTGTAATAGGTGCTTATTAAATTTTATAACTAGAAACGGACTCCCGGTTTTAAACGAGAATATAGACGGCGGAATCGTATATACAGAGTTTGATGGGCAAAAGTTTCAATGTGTACCTGTAGTTAATATGAGAATCGTCTTTTAACTTAAACAAGCGAGCCGCTCCGGCTTAACACGGGTGCATTGCTGATGTATTATACATTTAAACCTTCCTCTTGAATCACTCTATCTATTAAAACAAAATCCGTTGCTTATTTATAAAGATCTATAATACGTAGGGAGAGACGGACAGCGGAAAGCGACTTTGTTTTATACTATGTAGTGAAAAACTATTAATATAAGTTGTACATAAAAATATTTTGCATGGAAACAAAGAAACAGTTATCATAGCATCAATAAAAATATCAAGTGATTTGAGAGATACATGAATTTAATTCAATTTTTTTTATTATCAGTATTTAGGTCTTTAAATATTTAATTCCATTTCAACTATAAATAAAAAAATACTGAATTTCCTCGAGGACTAATTTACGTAGTTCTGTTCAATAATATTCTATGTGACAGAGCATAAGTACACTAAATAATTATTTAAACATAAACATTAAAAAAATACAATACAAAACAAAAAGTGTATCTTTATTTTTCGAACGTATCTCGCACTGTCCTCTCCACAATACCACTTGAGCCTATCGGGCATTTGAAAAAAAAAAGTAAAATCACCCCTCGACCATAGAGGGCCATAAACTAGCCCGACTACTGCGCCAATTAAATATGAATGTAGGCACTCTCATTACTAGGCGAAATTTTTAGTCGAATTTAAGTGCCGTGTGTGATGTAATCCCGGGAAACCGCGGAATAAGTTTAAAGTTCAAAATCATTTTTCCGTAAAAATGGTTTTATTTATTTGAAATCGTCATAATTTTTACCCTGTCGTGCAGTGCGTGACGTGGCGACTACTGAGAAACACTGCCAAAAACTGCGTAAAAACCTCTTTTCAACAATAATAATATTTCAAAATATCTTGCAATTTACATTGAGATTGGAGCGGCTCAATCCCAAGCATTTTTGCCACTAAGATAGTCAGTTTTATAATAAGCCCTGCTACACAATTTTGGATTGTGTTATTGAGGAACTACCGTTGTTTGTCATGATTTAGTCGATGTTTTTGACGTACCTAATATTTAAGTAATCTTTTTGTGATCTTTGTTTTTTAAAGATTACTAGCAGTGTTTTGCAGTCTACAAGTACTCTTGTTAACCTCTCGTGCTAAGCTAAATTGCTAGTGTTATGAGTAGGTTCACGTCGGTAGTGCAATGGGTTGGGATCGAACCGGCGAACACAAGATCACACGTCCGACGCCCTAGCCATTGAGCTATAGCCGCTTTAAGTAAATAAGTTTATAGAATTACTAGCCATCCGCGCGCTGTTTCAACCGCGTAATTCCCGTTCTCAAAGGAACAATAATAATTATGATTTGTTTCTCGATAAATAGACTATCTAGCTAGCTCTGAAATAATTTTCAAATCGGTGTAGTAGTTCCTAAGATTGGCTCGTTCAACAAACTCTTCAGCTTTATATATTAGTAGGTACCTATAGATTCTTTAAAAAAAATAAACTGTGGTTTTTTAAATATTACTAATCCTTAATATTATTGACTACAATCGATACACATGTTGACCGTATACATATTTCATTAGATGGCCATTTTGGTCCCGGGAATATAAAATTGGGGAATGTCACACACGTCCCTTCCCTATCCACAAGGGTAGGTGTACCTCATACTGTACTTTATATTGTGTTATACGATATGTTATAGGTCAGTTTTTTTTGAATTATTGATTGGTTTGTAATACCAAGTAGAATTGCAATTGAAGATATATGCTATTTTTACGATGTACCTTGTTCAAAATTGCTTGTTGTTTATGAGCCTACTGGCTAAGGATAAATGTTTTAGTCAGTTAGTTAGTTTTATTTGATCTGCAGTGATTAAGTGCTGTTGGTAATTACTGGAGTTGTTAATAAGTCCACTTAAATATCAGTTCTGTTAATAATGTTAACTTTTGTTTTATGGGTTTCTGTAAGTCTATGTTACATACAATCAACGTCAGTCCGTTAAACGTCCACTGCTGAACATGGGCCTCCTCGCGAAGGTGGGTGGTGCCATAGTAACTACGCTTGGCAGGCGGATTGGTGACTTCAGTATTATGTTGTAACACACAAGGTAAACGTGCTGCCCGATCCCTGGTATACGCTTGTTATAGATGATAATGTAATATGTAATAACACTCGGAAAGCTTAACGTGCTTATCAAGGCACGGAGTATAGTCCCTCAACCAACCAGACCCGGATATAAATCTTAAAATTTACACAAAGATTTCTTGTTAACGGAGACTGTCTCGGTTACGTCCAAATACATTGAATCATATCAATTCAACTTGAATCACCGAATGAATTTGGATTTGGGTGAAAATTGGCATAAATATAGTTAAAAAATGTTATATTACGTATTGGCTAGAGACTTATTCTGCTGCAAGAGATTAGATTAGTCGAAACAGTTACTGTTGTTCACACAGATTCTGCGCCAGTGGTAGCTCAGAGGTTACTTGATTCTGAGACCTGTTCTAAGATCAATTCTTATGCTGATTTTCCCCCAGAGTGGCGAGACGAGACGAGGCGAGAAGACAATTGAAATTGCACTGACCCTTTCCCACTAAAATAAGCCATCGCGAGATCGCGCGTGACCGCCGCCCGCCGTAGGCTTGTACTATCATGACGGTATTCTCAGGTAATAAGTAGCAATAAACAACAATAAGCCTCTCGCGAGAAGCGTGTTTCTGTTGCAAAATTAATTTATACTCTATATCGCAAGCAATCGTGTTCATTTTTACACAAACAAATATTTCAATTCACGCCTCGCCTCGTCTCGTTTCGCCACACTGTTTCCACCAAACGCTGGGAGAGGATTGAAAATTTGCCATACAAATTTCAATTCTCTCCTCGCCTCGTCTCGTCTCGCCTCACCACTCTGGTGGAAATTCAGCATTACCCGGTATGGTTACTCGAGTGAATCACTGATAGTTGTTCTGAGTCTGGGTGTACTTTGTATCTATGAATTATGTGCTTATAAGGTCCCCCACGACACCGGGATTAAATAAAGACGACAAAAAAAAAAAAAACTGTTGTTGTCTCAGGTGGGAATCGAGGCTAGAAAATAACTGCCTGGCCACCAGTCCAATCTGTATTTCTTCATAATAATATCCCTGAATACAACTGGCAATAAACGCTCAAAATCAATATCTAATTAGTAATATTAAAAAAGTACTAATGAATGAAAAAAATATAAGATCATTTCTTTATTTATATAATACAGACGGCTGTTTAATAGTTTTATATACAACAACGCCTCCTGTCCTACCTACCAAGTGTTCTTAATCCCGATACAATTGAATAACTCTTACCCCCTAACAAATAAAGTTTAATTTCGCTTACAAAAACAGCAAAAGAAAAATTGACGAGATATACAGGGGGTGTGATAATTGCGGAGTGAGACAAAGTCGCTTCAAAGGCATTGTGGATGTTGTATAGACTTTACAGTCTCTTAAACTTATGAGTGATTTCAACCACACTTTGTAACTCGTAATTATGATGCGCCTCTCAATGGGACACCCTGTACACAATGCGTCTTAAAAAACGACAAATTAATGAGGTTTTTTAATGACGACAGTTGTTCAAAAGTAAGTATTGTTAATAATTTTATATTTATTTGTGTTTTGTATTATTCACTTGTTGTAATACAAAATACAAAATGACAATATACGGTTTTATTAATAAGTAGTTGGTTTCATTCATTTGTGGTTTTGTAATTAGTATTGGAAATAGTAATTACTGCCTGACCTTCTAGAAATATAGTAATTTCATGTATTATTTTGCTTAACAAGGGTAAATGACATTAATATACTAAAATTAAGATCAATTCTCTTTTAACGAAACATAATGGCAATATTATGAACGTATGTACCTACAAAGGGAATAAAGAATTGTATTAAACAATAATAAGTATATTTTTTTTTTCTTATGCCGTGTGGTTTCCGGCGTAGAATAGACCACCCCATGTCCTCCCATGGGTGTCGTAAAAGGCGACTAAGGGACATATGGCTGATGGATGGGCAGCAGCATCTATTAGCTCAAGGTTGACATCTTACTGCGATCACCAATCCGTCTGCCAAGCGTGGTGATTATTGCAATATCCCTCAACGATCCTGGCTTGCCAAGGTCTGTTAAGAGGAGGCCCATGTTCAGAAGTGGACGTAAACGGGCTGTTGATGATGATTGATGAAGTATATTTTTAATAAATATAGGCATATATAGGCTATTATTATCATAAATATATTATCTAGAGCTCAGAAGCATAAGGTCGGATTTGTCATTATTAGAGATGGGCCGACTAGCCGCCGACTAGTCGGGAAAGCCGACTATTCGGCATAGTTTGTAGTCGGCGACTAGTCGGCGACTATTCGGCAAAAAATGCCGATTATGATCGGCGCATAACAAATGAAATAAAACAAATAATTTGTACTTGTTTCATAATTTCTAAATATTACTTAGGGTAATTATCTCAAGTTACAGTCTTTACAACATAGGAACGTATTAATCAGTCAGTAATAAAGTTCAGCGGCCGCGCGATGACTAAGCCGAGTGATGACGAAAAAGCCCGAACACCTCCGACAAAAAGGTATTAGAATGATCGGCATTTTTAAAACCGATTAGTCGGCAAATACTATAGTCGGCCCATCTCTATTCATTATACGTCAGAAACATTCGTCGTAAGTGCCTTTACCGTAAAGTGGCACTTACGACCAAATGTTTCTAGTACCTACATCCGTCTTTATACTTCTGAAGTCTAGATATTATACTTACAAGTATTAAAAATATATTAATGACTTTGTTCTCGATTAATAAAAGAGTGTAAAGAAATAAGTTTAATATTTACTATAGTTTTTCCCTTTTTGTAGATTTTTTTAAAATGTTTTTATAAATAATTCTCGTAATAAACCCCTCCGTAGCGTAGCGGTAATTGGCTTGCTTTAAATCTCGGAGGTCGTGGGTTCGATCCCCACACCGAACAGGAAATCTTTGTGTAAATTCTAAGATTTCTTTCCGGGTCTGGTTGGTTGAGGTTGACTACCCTCCGTGCCTCGGAAAGCTCGTTAAGCCGTTGGTCCCGATTGTTATTACATCATCTATAATTATCGTATATCAAGGAACGGGCAGCAGCGTTTCCTTGTGTGTTACAACATAATACTGCGGTCACCAACCCGCCTGCCAAGCGTGGTGACTATCGCAATACCCTCTCTCCCTCGAGGAGGCCCATGTTCAGCAGTTATACGGGCGGATGATGATGATGATGAATAAATCCCTAATTTTGTAGTGGAGGAAACTATAGGTGTATACTTAATAACCGTAGCGCACCTATAACATGCTACCTACAATATCAGTACAATAGTCTCTGCCTAAGTACCTACTACCTAATGATTAATCAATACCTACAATATCAGTACAATAATCTTAAATAATCTGTCGTAGCGACAAGATCCCAACGAAGTCAGACTTGTATAAAACTCAATGATTAATGGGTTCTCACATTAGGTCCCGATACAGCCTTGAGGGTGTGGGGCGATGTGGGGGCAGGAGCCGTGAAGACAGCGGGCGAAACAGCGAGGATGAAGCGATTTAGAAATGAGCTGGCCCGGTGAAGGAATACGATGTTCGTGCGTGATAAAATATTTACCAGAAAAGTGTGTATGGCTTTATTATGTCATATTTTTATTCTCTATATTCTTAATGCCGAGTGTGAAGACTATTATAGTCAAATGCTGTAAGGTTAGCATAATAGTTTAGGCTCGAGTCTAAACCTATCCTTACCTTAAGCTATGTATTAAAATCATGCAGGAAATTCGAAAACGATAAATCTATTAGTTGTACAGCTGAGGTTTTGTTTTTAATTTATATACTCAAAATAAACATAGTATTATGGTTTTATCAGACCAGTGTTCATTGATTACTGGGCCACAATATTTAGTATCGCTATGAAGTTTTTAAGTCAATTTTCAAAAACAAACACAGATACTGGAAAAAACCTAAGCAAGTAGGTACTTATAGATATTTTCCAGGTTACATAAGTGTCTCAACTTTTCACATTACGCTCACATTTTATTTTAATTATTAAAATGAATGCAGATAGTTCGCTGGTTTAGTGACCACATTTCTTAACACATCAATCGATTTGACAGTGTAAACAGGAGTCGTCCTTTGTGCTTCGCCTATTCGCTCACCCTGATATTAATCTACCTACATGTAAGTAGACTTCTATGTATGTTATTATATCAGCATAACAGGATTAACACTTGACAACGCTTTTTAAACTATGACGTAACATTGAGTATCGTCATCTAAGTCGTGTGACAACAAACCATGCTTAATTTAGATATGTGTAAGAAAGCATCTCACATACAATAATAATTGTTTATCATTATTGTCAGCCCGTATAGCGTCCACTGCAGAACATGCACTCTGGGCTTCCTCCCGAGAGAGGGTTTTGCCATAGTCACCACGCTTGGCAAATGGGAACGACTATTATGTTGTAACACACAAGGTATACGCTCGTTATAGATGATGTTATAATAATCGGGACCAACGGCTTAACGTGCTTTCCGGAGGGCAGTCCCTCAATCAATTGTACCCAAAAAGAAATTTTCGAATTTACACAAAGATTTTTTGTCCGGCGTGGGGATCGAACACACGAACTCCTTATACTGCAGATTAAAGAGAATGTATTTATGTGAATAATAACTGACTTAATACTGAATAGTTTAAAAGCACGTATTTCGTTTCGTATTTATAGACAAGAAGTAAGTTCATATTAATAAAACATATAAAAATATGACAATTTAATATTTAAACATAGCGTATCGTACAAAAATATACACGCTGCATGTAGATAGTTTGTCATAGAGGTGTCATAATGGATTCGAATATAATCGTTTTTGTTTAAAATATTTCTTTTCTACGTGCTTTCTGTTTCATTTGTGTTCTTTCGTATTAATATATTATGATATATTGAATATTGTATTAAAATATATATATTGGACCATCGAGGTCATATAAACTTGATAATAAATTTTAAAAAATATATTTTTTTGTTTGTATTATAGTTTATTACTATGGAAGTGAGTTATGATTGTTGTCTCTAACATTTTTTATGATTAATTGGAACAAATAAAATTTAGTGTTTGTTTTAGTTGAAAGGGAAACGCGTGAATAATTTTGTCAAGTGTCCTCATTAATATACCTATAAAACTACTATACTGTACTATAAACGAATAATATACTATTTTTATATAAACATCCTACTAATATTATAAACGCGAAAGTTTGTAAGTATGGATGGATGGATGGATGTTTGATAGTATTTTACACCAAAACTACTGTACGGAATTGGCTGAAATTTTGCACCGGGATAGTTTATACGCTGGATTAACATATAGGCTCCAAAACATCACGCTCGGACCCACTGGAGCAGAGTAACGCGGGTAAAACCGCGGGGCGCAGCTAGTAAATAATAATTCTGTATTAGTTACGCATTTTCTGAGATTCTTTTAACGTACTTGCTATCGTTCCTTCAGACCCTTAGTCTGCAAATTAATTACCGATGCCCTCGTAGACCCGAAGTCCGAAGGGCTCACTAGCTGTAAAGTAGAGCGACAGTTGCCAAAAAATCCCCTAAAACAAATTATTTCATAATTCTTCAATCTCTCCACCAGCGATTGTCCCGAGCCTTCTTGCGCATATGTTAAGGCTGGAGCCCGCTCGCCTGTTTGCCCGGTGAAGTGGCAAAAGCCTCATGGCCTACATCTGACATATGTCTGTCCGAAAAAACTAGGGTGTGAGTGTGACACCCACTATCTTAAATATTTTACTGTTACGCTACTGAATGCTGTCAGATCAAGAAGTCTTCGAATCTTATATGTAGGTACTAAGTACAAGGAAGCATCTCCAATAAGGCCCCTCGCCAACGGCGACTATTTGCAGCGATGCAGTCGCGCGTTTTGTTAACGCGAAATTGCATTGCTACTAACGCACTTTTCTCGCATTTGCAACGCGCTACATCTGAGGAAGAATGAAGAGAGAGTGACGCATGATTAGGGATCGAGAACCGAGCATCAGAAACAAGAACATAGCGTGATTGCATTGCGACAGCATCGCTACTGCATCACAGCAAAAAGTCGCCGTGGGCGAGGGGCCTAACTAAATATATTTTCATACTATATAGCTAATGTCTTAGAAAACACAATTACCTTCGCAACTAAATCTTTTGTGTGAAAGTAATCCTCACGCAAAGGTCAACATAGGCCAAGAGCTGCAATAGGATGACTTAATCATTGTCAATGAATAATACTAAGTGCCATGAATATATTTAGCTGTTAATTAGTGTGATTGTGAATAATTTATATAAGTTTGTAAAAGTAGTCAAAGGAATATTTAGTAAAACGTACGAAATCATTGGTTTTGTATGTATTCATAATTTCTTATACTATTAATTTTACTTGTTGAATTGAGCAACTTACTGAAATAATTAAACTGCAGGCTAAGACAAGATTCTTTAA
This sequence comes from Nycteola revayana, assembly GCA_947037095.2. NCBI lineage: Eukaryota > Metazoa > Arthropoda > Insecta > Lepidoptera > Nolidae > Nycteola > Nycteola revayana. The sequence goes on from OX344844.2 coordinate 6,544,760, forward strand.
AAAAAACTCTCTCAAGGTGGTCCAATGTTTGTATGGAAAAATTGAAATTTATTTACAAGAAAAATACAATAAATATCTAAAGTTACAGATATATTATGTAGCAGTGGTTAGAGGTACTCCTCTGTTAATTTTAATTTCACATATTTTGTATAGAATTCTGTCAATATTTAAAATGTATTCTTCTGTTAACTTTTAAACTGGGTTCGTATTGAAAAACTTAGCCATAGATTAATTTTTAAATTATAAATTGATTAAAACAACATTATGGTTCAAGGCGTTTCTAATTGCATGTATTTTTATTTGTATATAAATAAAACGCAATAATAACAATACCATATTGCGCTAACTTACCACAAATAATATTCATTATATATAACATAAACAAAACTCTATACACCAGTAAACAATTAGCCAGCTCCTACTGAATGAACATACTTAACCTATCCAACAAAAATAGCCTCAGTAATTGCAAGCATGTTGTACGGAAGCACGAGCTTGTGTAAATAATTCGGACGCTCACACGACGTGAGAGCCGCAATCATCATCCCGGCCCTTAATTTGAAAATAACCATCCGACGCCCTTGTAGATCCCAAGTCCGAGAGGCCCGCGAACTGTAAAGTAGAGCGACAGTTGCACCAAAATCTCCTAAAATACTAAAAGTCATAATATCTCAATCCCATCGCCAGCGACCGCCCTGAGCCGAGGTCCAAGCCCCAAAGAGGGAAATCTTCTTGCGCAAATTGCTTCGTTTGTAGTTTTTAAACCATTAATAAGGCAGGAACTCTGCTCGCCTTTATGTCCGGTGATGTAGAAAAAGCCTCATGGCTAATTAAGCAAAAAAAATGCCAACTCCTACTGAATTAACAAACAAAAATAGCCTCAGTAATTGCAAGCATGTTGTACGGAACCACAAGCTTGTGTAAATAATTCGGACGCTCACACGACGTCAAAGCCGCTATCAATTGTCCTTAGTACGACTGCATAAATTTCGCGGGACTAAGCACATCCCTAATTAACCCTAAACAGACGCGGTCTCCGCCGGAACATAAATCACAGAGAACAGAGAATGCTTCGTTGTCTTTAATTGAGCACTGAACTTTATTTACGCACTTTTGTTTGCAGTAAGTATATGTTGGTTTAAGATATATAGCGGTAACTGGCTGCAGACGGCTTCATTTCGTTGGTTTACGAGAAATTTATCGTAGTTTTCTGAGAAAATTAAATTATTTTACGGAGTAAAATATGAGGAATTTTTAATCACTATTCAGTAATGTCAATGTATTGCTCCAATTCAGTACTGCAATGTATGGAAAACAAAGACTCATAAGTATTATTACATTTATGTTTTGTTTTTAAAAAGATTACTAGCAGAGTTTTGCGGTCGACTAATATTCTTGCTAACCCCTCGTGCTAAGCTAAAATGCTTGTGTTACGAGTGGGTTTACGTCGGTAGTGCAATGGGTGGGGTTCGAACCGGCGACTTCAAGATCACAAGTCCAACGCCCTAGCCATTAGGCCGCGTCATGCTGCTGATTTATTGACAACTAGCTGTTCCGAGCGGTTTCACTTGCGTAGATCCCGTTCCCGTGGAAACCTTACACTCAAAATTAATGTGGCTTTCTTTAGGTAAAAGAATTAGCAAAATCGGTTCAGTAGTAGTAGTAGTCACAAACATTACATATTAGTATAGATAATATGCTTTCGAGATACGCTTATCATAAATAAAATGTTGGGTATTATAATATAGTAAGTAGTTCCTATTTTGGAATTCGAAAATTGATCAGTCGGATCTAACTAAATTAGTATAATGGTGAAGCTTCGATGATAAATCGATACATAATTATGAAAATATATTATTTACAAACTATACATTTTAATGTTAAAATAAAAGTCCTTTGATTTTAAACCTAAATCAATGTATGTTATTCTATATTTGTATAATTCAATTTATTATACTATACATGACAGCCAAGTCCCAATTAATTTAATTAAAAATAATGCTTTTTATTTATTTATAAAAAGGCGTAACAAATAATTTAAAAATAACCAACCAACTAACAAGGCATGACGGACCAAAAACGCTAGTAAATTTCATGACTTCACAAGAAAAAAAATTGAAACGCAAATGTTCAAGGAATATTTTGTTGTGAGCGGGCAAATTTGTGGCTTAAAAATGTCTGGAGTACTTTATTGTTATAATAAAATTTCGCGAATTTATTTTGGCACTCGTTCGGGGCCTGATTTACGCGGTGCTCGGTCCCGGCGCCTCGTTACTCGTTGCATTTAAGGGTTATTTAGGTGCTCCAATGCAGTGTAAACAGGTGCTTTTATTTTATTTTGTAATTGTTATGTCGTACATGTGTTGCTTTTGTAATTGTGGGTTGTATTGTGGTTAAAATGTGAGTATTTATTTGTTTGCTTTAGTCACTGTTGTAAAATATGCTAAACTACTGTTGTATTTTCATTAATTTAGGTGTTGATATATAACAAAATTTGTCAAGCATAATATAAGTATATTTTAGTGACCGTTTTAAAGAATGAAAGGCGTATAAAATGAGATAAAAGATAGCTGTTTTAATAAAACGGAACAGCAAATGTTATCATACTAATATTATAAACGCAAAAGTTTGTTAGTATGGATGGTGTATTTTTTGTTTTTTTTTTTTCGGTTTTACGAACGTTGGTAGACACGAGGCTTTTGCTACTTCACAGGGCATAAAGGCGAGCAGAGCTCCAGCCTTAATAAATGGTTTAAAAACTACAAACTAAGCAACCTGCGCAAGAGGGCGCCCCCTGTGGGGCTTGGACCTCGGCTCAGGGCGTTGGCTGGCGATGAGATTGAGGGATTATGACTTTTAGTATTTTAGGGGAGTTTTGTGCAACTGTCGCTCTACTTTACAGTTCGCAGGCCTCTCGGACTTCGGGTCTACGAGGGCATCGGATGGTTCTTTGCAAACTAAGGGTCAGGAGGACGAGGGGGGACGCGTCGCGTTCGCGGGCGCACTCTTCTCCGGCGGGTCGGATAGAGAGTATGGATGGATGGATGGATGTTTGTTTGTTACTCTTTTACGCCAAAACTGCTGAACGGAATTGGTTGAAATTTTGCACTGGGATAGTTTATACGCTGGTTTAACATATAGGCTACAAAATGTCACCCATCGGAGCACAGTCGCGTGGGTAAAACCACGGGGCGCAGCTAGTCTTATTAAGAATCTGCATTGAAAAAGTATTGTAAAAAGTGATTGACTACTATAGAATGATTTCAAGGCATGACAGTAAAAAATCACCACCGTATTTTTTGTGCAGTGGAGTATAAACCACTTATAATTTAATTTTTTTTAAGCTGCCGTAGCCCAATGCTATGCTGTCGGTCTTGTGATCTTGAGCTCGCCGGTTCGAACCCCACCCATTCCACTACCGACGTGAACCACCCACCCGTAACACAAACATTTTAGCTTAGCGCGAGAGGTTAACAAGAATACTAGTAGACTGCTAAACTCGGCTAGAAAAAAAAAAAAAAAAAAGAATATAAAACTCAGATCACACACAGATATCGCAGTCATCTAGAACAAACTAAAATATGTATGAAAAAATTAAAAACACATTACGTAACTTAGCTATGTCAAAGTCAAACACAGACAATTTGTTTGCGCGGCACAAAAAGGGTTAAGTGTTGAAAGTTACCTTAAAACTAATTCTGTCAAGTTTTGGCAAGTCATTCACTTTGTACAATTGCTTTTGAGTTATATTTCTTTACTATTTAGAGTTTTCACGCTATAACATGGAGGCATGTTGTTTGGATAAGCCTTTTTAAATTTAAGCAATATTTTTGTCAAAATATTTATATAAAATACATATATACCTACCTATACAACTAAAAACGGCCATAGCCTAATGGCTAGGGTGTCGGACTTGAGATCATGTGGTCGCCGATTCGATCTCCACCCTTAGTACTACCGACGTGAACCCACTCGTAACACAAGCATTTTAGCTTAATATTATTCTTGTTAAAAAAACTCTGCTGGTAATCTTTACTAAAAAAAGAAAACAAAACGTAGCTAATTTTACTAAATTTTACTGTGGCTACCTAATCGTGTTACATTAACTGAGTTTTTCATTCTTAAACTTTATTTATTTGTCTCTATTTTGCGTTAAAACGGAACAAGCATTTGTACAACTAGGCTATGTTCTAACACGTGTTGTTTGACTACAAAAATAATACCTTTATTCCTCCTACATTGAAATATATATTTTTTTCATAACAACTCTTGTACACTTGCTATTCACTCATTATCATGTATCTCTTTCCTAAAGGTTTGCTGGAAGAGAATTCATAATTGAATTAAGCTCGCCTTTGTACATGTTGTTTCCAATTTATACAATTTATTTCATGTAATTTTCTGTGTGAAATAAAGTATAAATAAATAAAAATAAAAAAAAAACTTTATTTATAGAAACGTATTTTTTATTGTTATTGTTTGTAAATTCCATATTTAATACTAACATGGCCACTACTATAATTTATTAAACACACCAAACTTTTCACCAAATGCAGTCATTACAAAAATTAAACATCTATAGAATTTAAATTCATTCTAAAAAATATTGTTATCACACTTAAACAAAAAAACATACATACTTTCCTATTACAGACTTTTCCAAATGGCTTTAATCCGATAAACCAGGCAAAATATTCACTATAGAAGTTTTTTGCTTCTTTGTAACTCCGTAACTTGGTGTCTTTGTAATTCTGTAACTGCGTAACTTGCATTATTTGTGTAACTTTCGAACTTAACCTATTAACTACGTTTTTAGAAGGCCTCGCAGCGTTTTGCAAATCATTCCGTGTAATTAAATAGCTTAGTACATTTAATTTTAGTGGATAAGTGATTGGCGTACAAACGTTAAAGTAACAAAAGGAAGCCAATTAAGGAGTTTGTGTTGGCATGCTTACAAATATTTAATTTTTTTGGGTTCCGTACCCGAAGCCTATAAATTGGACCCTATTATCTCAAGAACTGCGATAGCTAGATAGTTGAAATTGTCACAAATAATGTATTTCTGTTGCCGTCTATAACAACAAATGGTAAAAATAAAATAAATATTTAAGGTGGGCTCGCATACAACTCTTTTTTTGTTGCCCTTTTTTGATCGACATCAATAACGTCAAGAGGTAGGCACTTGAAAATGGTACTGAACTCTTCGTGCACGAGTCCGACTCGCACTTGGCCGGTATTTTTTATTTTGTTGACATGTATTTTTTTACGTTTAATTAGCAGTTCGGGCGTCGTCTGTCTAAATTTCCAACATTTCCGCAGAAAACCGTTTTTTACAATCATTTGTGCTAACATATTTATTGTGCTGGTTTGAGTAAAATCTTACAACTGGATCATAAATCAGTTATCATCGAACGATTGAGCAATATCAGGAGGCTAATCGCGTAGTGATATGACTATGATTTTAATAAAAATATCTTGATTTAAATCTCGGCGGTCGTGGGTTCAATCCCCTCTCAGGACAAGAATCTTTGTGTCAATTCTAATATTGCTTTCCGGGTCTGGTTGATTGAGGGACTATCCTCCGTGCCTCGGAAAGCACGTTAAGCCCTTGGTCCCGATTATTATAACATTATCTATAATAATCGTATCTCAAGGAACGGGCGTTTCTTTATGTGGACAACATAAAACTGCGGTCTAATGTTTATTTAAAAATGCTTTTATGATTTAAAAATAGGCTTAAGTACATGTTAATAACTTATATATTTACGGATCTTTGTAAAAACTATAAACAAGATTATTCTTCTTTATTGTAAGTTTTCTGATCAACACATCTAGTTACATAATAGGTAATTACAGAATTTGATTCTTATCATTAACATAATAATATCATTAATTTAATTAAATATCTTGTTATCGTTTATTTATAATCAATCATTAAACAGTCGTAAAATATAATAATTATATGAATAGAAGCATATAAAAAAAAATTACTAGTTTCTATATGACCAGTAAATATATCTATACATATAATAAAACTGTCTGTACAGAGAAAAAAAAATGCAACTAACCCAGTGGTGTAGGGTCCTCTCCTCGTGGTATAAGTAAAGCATACCACCGCTATGGAGAGGGCGAGTCCCACATATCCCGCCGCCAGCGCGCGAATACGCTGTAGCGGGCGGTGGGAATGCGTAAATGCATTTCCCCCTGGACATCAACAAAAAAGTAAGATGAAAAGGTATGTTAGAAGTAAATAGAACACATTCAGTTTTTTTTTGTTTCTCTATCTGTTTGTCTGTTTGTACGGGCTAATCTCCAAAACTGTTGGACAGATTTAAATAAAATTTTGCATGGTAATACCAGAAATCCCCGGTCAACATTTTAAATACTTTTAATCAAATAATTTATGTTTGTACCTACACGATAAAAAATATTATGCGCAGATGAAGTCGCGGGCATCGGTTAGTACATTATATCTTATATATAAAATTCTCGTGTCACAATGTTCGTTCCCGTACTCCTCCGAAACGGCTTGACCGATTCTCATGAAATTTTGTGAGCATATTGAGTAGGTCTGAGAATCGGCCAACATCTATTTGCCGGGTCAGCTAGTATTAACATAAAAAGACCATCTCCTTTTAGTTTTACGATTTATTTACAATTACCATCGATTTCCCATTGAATATTAGAAGCAACATGAAAACTTAGTAATAAGTCGTGGGAAATATTTGATTTTTGATAAGTATGGCGTATAATGTTCTATGGTGGCCGTTTAAGAAAATCAATGGGTTCTCAATCTTAATGACTACCTGTATTTCCACTTCGATCGATGTTGTCCGCTACATAAATGTTACCATACTTACCATGGTTAGAGATAAAAGCATGGGAAATAAGTAGTTTCTATTCAAAAAGCCAACTAAGATACAAAAGTTTGTTTAAGCAAAATTAGGTAGGTAAGCCGTTTGGATGATTGAAGGAGTGTCCAGGGGGGTTTTAGTGGGTAGGGTCCTCTCCTCGTGGTATGAGTTTAGCATACCACGCTATGGAGAGGGCGAGTCCTACATATCCCATCGCCGGCGCGCGATTTCGCTGCAGCGGCGGTGGGAATGCGTAAAAGCATTAACCCACGGACAACAAAAAAAAAAATAAGCCATTTGTGGACCTTTTGTAAAATTGATTTATGAAAATATCATAAATCTATACTTATATACAGGGTTGTTTTTAAAACACCAACAACTTCTCAGGGGTGAAAGTACTGATGATCATAAACAACTTTTACTATGGGATCAACCCTGATATCGCGAAGAAGAAATCAGCTCTTCCATACATTTTGTCGAGGTAGGTAAGTGAACATAAATGTACAGCTGTTTTTTTTTTCGCGATTTCAGGGTTGGTCCCGTAGTAAAAGTTATTGATAATCATGAGTACTTTTATCCCCCAAAGGTTGTTTTTGCTTTAAAAATAACCCTGTATAAAGCTGAAGAGTTTGTTTGCTTGAACGCGCTAAACTCAAGAACTACTTGTCCGATTTGAAAAATTCTCTCAGTGATAGATAGGTCATTTATCGAGGCCTTCCTCGATAAATGACCTATCTATCACTATAATAGGCTTTATTTTATTATGAAGTTCCTACGAGGATGGGAGTATCGCGAGTTTAGTTTTTTATGAATAAAATCAATAACAAAAGTAGTCTAAGCTGACATTCTATCAAATTTACAGACACTTTTTACTCTAAAACGATGATTTCTTAGTGTGGTCACCTTTTTTTTCTGACGTTTATATTAAGTTAGCCACGAGGCTTTTGCTACTTCACCGGGCATGTGGTCGCTGCATCAATTAAAGTATATGGCAATACTTTTTTGTAGAACTTGCCACCTTTGTGTTGGCTCCTAAAAAAGAAACAAAGCTAACGAAAAAGTAATGATAGCTCAAGGAAACATCCGATATTAATTGTCCAAAACGTTTTTTTTTTAATGTTACGGAGTTGTCGCATCCACAAATAGACAATCGGGCCACCCATGCCGACGAAACCATAATACATTGTCACCGTTATAAAACAAAGTGGTTTCTTTAGTATTTTCGTTATTATAATGCTACCTCATATCTAGTTTTATTGGGCTAATTCAATTTATTTAATTGGTATGAAAACATTAGACGTTCATAAAGATAGTTAAATTACAAAGATATATATGTAATTATGACTACAGTAGCTAATTAATGTATTTTTATTGGGAATATATTTGTAATCTATACTAATATTAAAAACAGGAAAGATTTGTGTTTGTGTGTGTGTGTGTACGTTTGTAATGAATAAACTCAAAAACTAAAAAAATTGGATTTTGCATCCATTCAGAAACATACATCGTCTAACAGAAACTCATAGAATAATGTTACATAGTATTGTAGTGGATTCTATGAAATATTATGTAGTTTTTCACTCTCTTTTAATATTTATTAACTTACTTCACATCAATATGCGTGTTGTTAGAACTAAAGCAACGAAATGATACACAAGGTCATTTTACAAAATTATTTATAAATTCGTTTCTAAAACGAAATTGCTGAATTGGTCAAATGCCTTCTTTTTGATGAAATTTAAAGCATTAATCCCTATTATCAGAACGAAGAAATTCTATAGGATATAAGATTATCAAAATTACATGATTTCGTGATTTATTATAAAAAAACCACACACTAATAACATATAAATTGACGTCTCACATATCGACGGTTAAAAGGTAATAGGGCATAAGCGACATTTTTTTCCAAAATGAGTTATGAATGCCATCTTACTTAAAATTTTCCGCTCTTTCGAATGCGCTAACTCCCATGGCTCTACGATGACTTTTTTGTCACTTATGCCCAAGCAAAAAACTGACTTTTCTAAGTGTCATTTTGTTATAACCGTCCGAATTTGAGGCCTTTTTTATTAAAAGGGCGCTTATACCTCTGTAAATATGGTATTAATTTTTGTTTATAGTCGGTAATGCATTTTTACTTTTAATTGGTGTAAGACAACCGGGCGCTTAATGCTTTTTACCTTTAGCACCTGGCTTGAAAGCCGGCACTCATGAGCCTTTACCTTTGTCTTAAAAAAAATTAAATGTCAATTATACCATACTACCATTAACATGTTTTCAATATAGTTGTCGCTTATGCCCAATTACTAAAATGTAATATGATATTAAACTGTCGGTTATACCCTACTACCATTTACAAGCTTACCACACAATTGTTGCTTATACGCTATTACTAAAATCTAATTTAATATTAGCACGTCTGTTATACCCTTCTACCATAATGGTACTTGACATAATGGTACAGACTTGAAGGCAATGATTGCCTTCAAGTCTGTTAATTAGTCAAACATTATGATATTGATAGTGTAGTGCTATGTTGTATTAAGTTTCAAAAACTTTTTATTTTTGAAAGCGCCTTTTACAATTACCAACTTACATTTTCTATTATAATGCTACCTACTACCTACTTCATACCTAGGTAGGTTATGTTATACTATATTGTAGGTACATTATGTTATTTCATTAAGTTACTATTTTATTTCTGTTAGTATATTTATGCCAGGCACAACTTGCCTGTTTTATTTCATTATAAATTGTAAATAAAACGTGTTTTTGTTTTGAGCATAATATAATTTAGTAATGTAGTAACAGGACCGGATTTAGAGGTCCGGATGCCCCGGGGCAACAAAGGAGAAGAGGCCCTCTGGGCACAAACTAGTTTCCCTCCAAATGTGTAGAAAATTTGAAGTATGTACTTTTCAGGACGATTTGAATTCTGATATTTTACTGATTGACTAATTTAAGTGAACAAGTATAGATGAAGAACCGCTATTACAATATTTAAGAATTATAACATTCATCATGATTCTACAAAGTATTGTATGTAAAGGTACAACACCTAAAAAATAAATATAAAAAAAGTTGTACAGTTTACTCGTCAAAATTGGAAAGATTTTAAATCTATGTTGTAGGGGCCCCTCTGTTGTGGAGGCCCCGGGGCAGTTGCCCTGGATGCCCTCCCTTAAATCCGGCCTTGTGTAGTAAGTATTAAACTATCTCAATTTGTTCAACCTCAGCAATGTAATCATTATACCAGACCTATACTCATTAATTAGTAATATTACCAAATTCAATTCCATGAGATGGGGAGCAACATTCTTACGCCGGTGCCTACGACCGGCGTAAGAATGTTGCCCCCCATCTCCTCCGGCATGGTATCGCCGGGGCTAGGGGTGCTTAGGATCCCCGGGAGACGCGTGGCTACCAATCCCAAAGACGAACCCTGGCCCTGGCAACACACAACGTGCGCACTTTAAGGACTAACGAAAAGATTGTTGAGCTGGAAGAAGAATTGAGCAGGTTCAGGTGGGATATTTTGGGGTTGTCCCAAGGTGGTGTCGGGTTTCTCGTACACAAGTCCCTCGTTAAAACATAATTACCATCGACAGTGTGTCTAGCAGGGTGGCATAACTAATAAGTATGCAGTCAGGCAGTATCTAAAAGATACTCTTGAGTGTCAAGTATAACAGGGTTAGAAACTGGGGGCCGGATTGCTCATGCATACCCACCCCCGCCAGCGGCGGATCGAAGGAGTATCCGGGGGGTTTTAGTGGTGAAGTGTTACTCTCCTCGTAGTATGAGTTTAGCATACCAGAGTGGAATGCTAAAATAGAGAGGTCGAGTCTCGCATATCCTATCACCAGCGCGCGAATACGCGTAAAAGCATGTCCCCCCGGACAACAAAAAAAAAGGGTTAGAGGTAACTGGGCAAGTGAAGCTATCATGAGTTGATAGGGGAGAGTTTCGGTTATGGGCAACGGAACCCTAGGGTACAGAGGTTGGTCGACTTTCTGAAGAAAGAAGGACTCTATATGATGAATTCTTTCTTTCAGAAGCCACCTCACATGAAATAGACCTAGCCGAGACCCGATGGTTTCACGAGAAATGAGATCGACTTCATCATAACCGACAAGAAATGGATTTGCGGATGTCTCTGTGATTCACAGGGTGTGAACCGGTAGTGATCACCGAATAGTAAGAGGCACAGTGAATATGAATGTTAAACGTCAACGGTCCCGTTTGATGAAGTCTCCGATCTACTCGCGCTCAGATCGAATCCCGAGAGATTTCAACTCGAGCTCTCAAATCGTTTCGATTGACTAGGTGAGAACGCATCAGTGGACGAGATCAATAATAGTTTCGTAGAGACTGTCCATACGGTCGGGTCTAAGTTCTTCAAGACTCGCCGTACCCGTAGAACCCAGAAGCTCTCCGAATACACCGTTAACATTATGACTGAACGACGCTCGCTAAGACTGCAACCTTCCAATGATGCTGACTCTCAGAGGCAGCTGAACAGGTAAATAAAAAATCCTTGTGGATCCACGATATTCGTAGCTTTAATACGTCCCGTATTAAAGATATGATAGAAGGTAATCAGGACTCCAAAGTGTTTGCAAGAGATAAGTCTATTGGGCAAAGCCAGATGGCAAAGCTGAAGAGGAATAATGGAAGTCTTGCGTCGACAAAACCGGAAGTGTTAAGGGAAGTGGAAAAGTTCTACTCTGCGCTTCAGTCACCAAGCCTGTTTCCAGTGCGGCTCTGTAGCCGCCCTGGAAACAGGCTTGGGTCTGTACCCAAGAGGCAAACTGACCCGAGGATATCCCGGACATCAGCCTTTTCGAGATAAGCATTGCCCTGTAACAATTAAAGAACAACAAGGCGCCGGGTGAGAGCAGAATCACGTCAGAGCTCCTGAAAGCGGGTGAATCACCGGTACTTAAAGTCCTTCAGAAGCACCTTGCTCGGAGGTACCACGCCTGAATAATGGAACAAAAGGTGGTGTTGTTATTTAAGAAAGGTGATACCACATTATTAAGGAACTACAGGCCCATCTCGTTTTTGAGTCATGTTTATAAGCTGTTCTCCAGGCTCATTGCAAATCACTTCGAACGACGGCTTGATGACTTCCAATCTCCCGAACAAGCCGGGTTCCGAAAAGGCAATAGTACCATGGACCACATACATACGCTGCGGCAAATTATGCAGAAGACCGAAGAGTATAACTTGCCGCTCTGTTTAGCATTTGTCGACTACGAGAAAGCCTTTGATTCGGTCGAAACATGGGGCGTACTTGAGTCGCTCCATCGATGCCGTATCGACTATCGGCATATCGAAGTGTTGAAGTGCTTGTATCGAAACGCCACAATGTCGTTCCGAGTACAAGAACAGAGTTCGAAGGCGATTCCACTGAAAAGAGGCGCAAGACGTTAAGACGTTATTTCTCCAAAACTGTTTACGACCACTTTGGAAGACACCTTCCAACTTCTGAATTGGAAAGCACTAGGCATCGACATCAACGGCTAATACATCTTTCTATTCGCTGATGATATCGTGGTCATTGTAAAGTCGATGGAAGAATTCAGTACAATGCTCGAAGACCTAAACCGAGTCTCCCAACAGCTACCTGTCTTGGTCTTGTTGTTGTCTTAAAATGAACATGGACAAGACTAAAATCATGTCTAACGTCCATGTTGTGCCTACCCCTATTATGGTTGAGTACCTATACAGTTTTTAAAGTTGTTGACGCGTATGTATACTGAGGACAGACAGTCCAATTAGGTAGGTCCAACTTCGAGAAGGTCAATCGCCAAATCCAACTCGGATGGGCAGCGTTTGGGAAACTTCGCAACGTTTTCGTCCAAAATACCTCAATGCCTAAAGATGAAAGACTTAAACCAGTGTATGTTGCCAGTGATGACCTATGGATCCGAAACGTGGTGCTTCACTATATGCCTTATGAACCGACTCAGAGTCGCTCAACGATTTATTGAGAGAGTTATGCCCCAATCGCGATAAGATCAAATCAGAAATGAGAAGATACGTAGAAGAACGCGGGTTACCGACATAGCTCAACGGATTAGTTCGTTGAAGTGGCAATGGGCAGGCCATATAGCACGAAGAAGACCGCGGATCGGCAAGCGTAGCGTAGAACGTCCACTAACTAGATGGATGGATGACCTGGTAAAGGCCGCGGGGATTACGGTGGATGCAGGCCGCCCTCCAACCGTAGTAACTGGAGATCTATGAGGGAGGCCTATGTCTAGTAGTGGACGTCCTACGGCTAAAATGATGATGAATGTTGATTATCAATTTTTTTTGTTAAATCCATCGATTTGATATTTTTATAACCTAATAAATGATGATGTCTAACATTTTAAAGGAGAAGCGTGTTGATTGTGAATATAATTATTATTTTTAGGATGTATCGTTAAATTCACGTTACCACATAGTTACCAACTAAATGTATGTAAATCTATGTTGGATGTCCCTGTTTTCCTCTTGGTATAGAAATCTTGATGTGTAGAAGTACCACATTACCCTTTTTTCAACCCACTTACAATGTCGCTAATGTCTGACATCCTCACGATATTTTTGCTAAGCATTGTATTTTACACCCCTTTACCTTTTGGTATAATGATTCAAATCGTCATTTATGCTTTTTTACTCATTTAAGTTATACTAGAGTCATGGCATTTATGCCCTATTACCTATTGGTATAAGAATATCAAATGTAGCTTAGTCTTCTTTACTCTGAGTTTTGTACTGTGTTAATGCGACTTATGCCGTATTACTTCACAAGAAAAATACGATCAATTGATCTAAGCGACATAAAATCACATAAAACAACGCCGAATGAAGTTAATAAGAGTGCCAATTAATGCTTCTATTTTTATTGATTCTAGAATTGTTTGCATTTTCACAATATGCCAAGAAATGAAAAAGTTATGTCGATTTTTCAACTTTCTAAAACTTTAAACTGCTCTCCTGAACAATTTGATTTTTGTCGCTTATACCCTATTACCTTTTAACCGTCGATATGAAATATCGCATCTTTTGTCATATAACAAATAAGTTTTGTTAATGATATAAAAAATTAGTGTCACAACAAATGTTTAATTTAAATTCATATTTTTAGGTATTACGTAGGCTTATCGTTATATTTAAATCGTTTGAAATGATGAATTTGACGTTTTTAATGATGTGTGAACGTCAGCAGAGCAGGGCTCAGTTTTAGTGAATAATAAAATTCACAATGTTAACTTTATGGTGGTCGTGTCATCAACGAACATGCATAATATTTGGAAGATCCACTAAATTATAGAAGAAAATACTACCTTTTATTTTGTTGATGTAAAATATGTTGGTGGAGATAGATTTACTAGTTCTGCCTTGTTCATACATTAAGCAAACTTTATACTAGTAGTGCATAATTATTTGATATATCTAAAGGACAAATGATTGCCATAATTATTTTATTTGAAATATTTTTAGTCCTCTTTATCGACTTCGGTGACGGCGGCCAAATTTTAAAGAGATTCTAGATCTAGTGTGTGCGTAAGCAAAGGTGCAATCTCTAATCTTATTACTCTCAAAATCAGGTGGAATGATTTTACCAAGGCGACCGGTGTAAGAACAAATTCGGGACCGACATACAGCTTAACGTGCTCTCCGAGGTACGGGAGTAACACCATCAACTTCCTGACTTCGGGTTGATACTTAATTAGATTTTTCTCAATAGAAAATTTCTAGTACTATTTCTTTTTCCGATCTGGAATCAAACCCGGTCGGACACATTACTATATTACCGCTAGACCAGCGCGACAGTTAAGCCAAATTATTATGCTACTGTGGTATCGAGACTAGATTCTAGTTTACTAGTGCTATTGCAACGTGCAAAACTAGCTGAATTATTTCTGTAGGTCCACAAGGCAATTCACGCCTCGTCTAATAATTAATCACTAGAAAACTTTGGTTACAACACATAATGTCATCAACAAAGTAGATATATTATAGACGTGCAAAGTGATAAATTCAACAAATACAAGTCATTTCCGTTTAAACTGTTATTGCTTGCAATATTAGATTTAAATTCATAGGTTCATTCATATATGATATTTATAATGGCTTCATAACAGCTAATGCTAACGATAATTTTGTCGAAAGTTGGACATTTACCCAGATTCGTTTTGAGATATTAGCTGACAGAATATCAAAATTAAATCTCGTGTAACAATTTCATTCATTAATTCTAGAATGCTCCGATTGTCATCTAGTGTTATGTAATTGTGATTTTAGTATTAATATTGTGAGATTCATGTTTATTTCTCTCAAGACTTTGAACTGTTAGATTAACGATATTATAATAATTAGAATTTATTGTTACGAACTTTGAGACAGCTGTTTGTAATTGTCTTTGTAGTTTAGAAATATGAACAGTATCTACTCTTCAGCTATTTTATTGTCTTGCTTTTTGTGTTTTTATTAATGGTAGTTCTATAATGAGGTTTAAATTATTGAAATAATCTTGTTGTTTCAATGGTTTTAATATTCTCATTAGTATTGATACGGGATTTAACTGACATAAAACATTTCACTCTATAATTGATAATTCAATAATTGATCAAATCGACGGAATTTAAGAATTAAGTCATTTAATAAAATTTAATATCAATAAGTATTATAAGCTCTCAGTTACAAATGTTAAATTGTCAAACAACAAAGTGCCAAGATCATGATCACTATTATTTCAATCTACGATAGTATAGACAGGTTCGGAAAAGAAAACAAAGAAAGGGACAACACCAATAATTACACATATCAGTGACCTTACAAGACCGCTACATGTTCCACAAGGAAATGATCTTTTAAACATCAGAGAACATCAAATAACTGAACGTTGAAGTATTGTGTGTCCAATTAGTAACATAAAGTTTGTAACTAAAAATATATAAAAACGGTGTGTTACCATTTGTCACGGCACGCCCCGTATTTATCAAGATGTTGTTCCGCATCTATACTATAGGGTGTTGGTTTAAATTCTGTTGTAAGAATGTTAATATTAACACACGATGTGTTATCTATTACTATTTTTATGTGTATATTGATAATAGCCTATGTATACATATATCCCTACCATGTTGACGAGTTATGTGAACATAAATGTATGGAACAGCTGATTTTTATTTCGCGATTTCAGTGTTGGTGTCATAGTAAAAGTTGTTTGTTATCATGAGCACAATCATGTGTTTAGGTATCGGTCACTAATTACCAGTCACCCTATATATAGTTCAAATTGAGGAGAGAACATTACGAATTTTTGAGAAATTATTCGTAAAACTCTCCTTAATATAATTTTCAACTTTAATTGCGGCTACTTACTATAAAGTTTAAGCGGCCGTAGCCCAATGGCTAGGGCGTCGGACTTGATCTTATGGTCGCCGGTTCGATCCCCAGCCATTGCACTACTGACAAGTTGACAAGAATACTAGTAGACTGTAAAACTCTGCTAGTAAACTTCTTTAAACAAAAAAGGTAGTCGCTTTATTTAATTTTTTTCTTGACCTAACAATCTAAATAATATATTTCCTTTGAAGTTCTGTTAATTCTCTAAGAATGATTCCCAAATTTCAAACAAAAAATCTTCCATTCTAATAGGCAAAAAGATTTGTATTGCGTGCAAAAAGAAAAAAGAATGTTGATAATAGAAAAGCAAAATAAGATCCTGTATGTGACAGCAATAGAAATAACCACGGTCACCATTCGTATAAACAAGATAGTTGGGGCTCGCTGATTGATGGTGCTGTTCCCATTAGTGATGGTGTCGGGAAGAATGGTTGGGACAAACTTACTAAAGGTAGAGGAAGATGTGCTGCAGAGTTTGTTATTAGTTCAGTAGAATTGAGGGAGACATGTTTATTGATCTGGTTTGAATGAAGGAGATTTGTGGTGAATGAAATAGATGGACAAGATAGTGAGTAGATATTGAAGTTTAGAAGAACTTGTTGATGAAGCATTATTAGTATTGATTGTTGTCTTTTATTAATAAACTGAAGGTAGAACTAAGAAAGCTGAAGGTTAACAAAACATCACAATTTAAAAACAAAGTAATTTTAAAATTATAAAAAGTCGTCATCTTTTGAAATGATAAGATCAAATAAACACCTAGGACTACTTCATTACAACGCGGACTCTTAGGACCTTGTACGTATCACAACGATACATTTGCCTGTCCTTGTAACACTCAAGCATACAAACTTGTAGAACTGACATTTTTAAATATCTATTATTGTTATATAATTTGATTATTTCGTCTATCCACGTGGGTGACATCACTAAAAACTGGTAATAAATCTTAGAAAGTTTCAAACATGAAAGCAATTATATGCAATTTATTTGGAAATACTGACGATCAACGCTGCATCTGTAAAATCTAATTTTCTTCTCTTATCTAAACCGAGCGCATTCTTTAAATCATCACCTAATCTTATCTCTTTATCTTAATATTTAAAAGATATAGTTTCTATCTGTTCCAAAATCAAATATATATTTATTTTTTATCAGAATCTAAGTGGTGGCTATTTAAAAAGATATTATCTAATACTATTATTTCAATGGCGCGTCGTGCATCACATATATCAGCTGTGAAACCCACAAACGTTCCGCGGAAGCGCAAGCGCGTGTGGCTTATGATAATTTGTATTTTGGTCGCTCGTAATGATAGAAATAACTTTATTTTGTTGTTTGGTTCAGCAGTAAAATAGCTTAAGAACGGCCAAGTTTAGATTGTGGATTATACTTTGATATATTATTATTGTTTAAGAAGGTTCACAACTCAGAAAGTTTTAGAGTTTCTTATCTCTGTTGGAGCCCGATTGAACATAAGCTTGTTAGTAAAAACTATAACTGTTTTTTTTATGTTGACTTCTTTAATATTTTACGTCCAATAGAAAACTTAGGCCAGTCATTTAACAACTTCCTGTCGACGAAAAATGCTTTCTTCATTTTTTTATTTCCATCGAATTTAATAATAGTATCATAGGCGCCAGTTAGACGTGAAAATATGATATAGGTTCATAAAAATCTAGCAGCAACTATAAAAAAGACAGTAAATAACATTTAGTACCTCCCAATGTCTCGGTCACCCACTTATCGGCATCAAAAGAAAATCGTCACGTTCCATATGTGCTAATTAATGCAATATCAACAAATTAATAAGGCTCACGTCACGTCAGCGCTGTCGCTGGACCGTGGCCGCCTATGGAACGATATTTGTGAACCACATTGTCACTGACGCAACGTTGCATCCACTAATTGCAGCAATATGAAATTTTAATGATTTATTTATTTTACTACCTATACTAGCGGTACGCCCCCGTCCGGACCAGTTTCCCCGCACAATTTTACATGCGTAACTGCCGCATGTGGTTTCGGTTTCGACTGTTACGGTCCCATTTTGGTACTCCCCGGCCGGAATGCACCCCCAGTGAAAAACAGACACTTAAGCAAAATTCATCCTGGTTGGGGGCGTACCGGAATGGGACCGAGGCGGCCAAACCCGTCGTTTAGACCCTATGTTAATCTCTTTATTACGTAACTTTAAGTTCAGTTTTTCAGTCTACTCGATGCAAACTAAATTAAAAATTACACAGAAGAAATAGATTTACATACGCGAAGAGAAATCTATTTTTGATAACAGCAACATACAATGACAATTTGCACAAAATATGTCGTTTAGAACATTAAACAAAAGATAGTAATTGCCAACTCACGAAAGAATTCGCAAATGCGTTGTTTATAGTATTTTTCAGTGCAACTGCAAGATAAATGAGAGTCTCGACGGGAATATTAATTTTCTGTAATGTTTGATACATTACTGTCACCGATGAAGAAGTGGAAAATTTCACTGTTTTGAGTTTCCATCGTTTGTTTTATAAAACAATGTGGGAGCGTCGATTCTTGCGTTTCAATAAAATTGTAATGTATGCAATAAAACTGAATTCACAAATATATTTAAATAATAATTATTTTTTAAAATTTCGAACAATTTACAAGTTTACCGCATATACCTACTACATTTCAAAAATAAATTTGTACCACCACCATTTGACCGTGGATCTTATCTCTAGCCAATAATGCCTAGAGTCTAGGCATTATTGGTTCTGGTCTAGCCCCTAGACCATTTGGCTACGGTGGATCCCAACCGGTCGTAGAATCTGATCATCCTAACATTGTTCCGTCGCTAAAGAGATAACTCCTGAGCTCAAATAAGCAATTGGTGAAACGCGTTTACTCTAGAGGACCCTCTAGTAACAGAAACTCTTTTAACAGAAAAATAAACAATCGAATCGGATCCAAAATAGCTGTATCGAGAAATTTTTAGATTAAGTTCGCTGCGTTGGTTGTCCTCAAAATCATGAGAGCCATATCTATTGATCAACGTTTAGAAGTTCTTTAAAGGGGAATCTGGGATTAGATTAGCTAGGTATACATGACGAAACAAATTTCAACATTCTAAACTTAAACCTTTGAGGTTTAAATTTAGAATTTTGTTAATCAAGTATCAAAATTCTCAATATCCAACCAGCCAGCGTTATCCACTTGAATGAAGTACTATTCAACAATGTACACCAAAAACCAGAAGAAATGAAGCAAAGCATTTGACAGCAGCATACTGCCCCAGATATCGAGTGTTTGTCGTCGCTTCGTATTATTCTCATAGAACTTTGACGTATATTTTTCAACGCTCTTCAATATTTTTGAACGGCTATTTTGGTGGCGGGACCGCCTTCTTCGTTTGTGCAAAGATTATTGAAGTCAATGAGAGCAGATGGGGCATTTGTGTTTTATATCATTACTAATAAATTTTGTTAGAACTATATGTGTAATATAAACTACATAATTTGGTTAGGGAAGACTACTTAAATGTCTTTTTCGTTTGATATCTTATCTTATTACTGCTTTTTCTAGAAATTCTATCTACAGTCCCAGTATTGTATGATGTAGTATTATTATAATTAAAACTATATGTTGTAAAGTTGTTGGATATTCAGGAGGTGTTCACACTCTTGTGTACTTTATCATTGTGTATCTTTCAGTTAATAATAACAATTATGTATCAAATGTTTTGAGTATTGAGTTAAAATCTGATGTGTCATACTGTGCTCACTCATTCTGAATAAGAATTTTCCATTGAGATTGAAAGTGATTTGTGTTGTGAAGAAGGTCAAGAAGATGGTAAATATCTACAAAATGTACATTTTTAACTTAATTTCACTTGTTTGCAATTGTACTTGTAAATTACTGTACTGTAGTCAACGATAGGAAAATATTGAAAGTTAGAAAAAGCATGTCAAATGTTCATTCTTTAAAACCCACGCATATTGTATTTAATTATGATGCCAGGGACTATAAAAGCAAAATTTTAGTATTTCGTATAACTGACGAAATCAAAAACAAAAATGAATAAGTAATATTTTTTTTCTTCACAAAAAATAAAAGGAATTAAGCTGTGCAAAGTATAACAATAGGTAATTAATTATACTTAAGAATATTATTACCTGCGGTATTGAAACGCGTGTGGTTTCCGGCATAGAATAGTCCGATGCCTCCCTATGGGTGTCGTAAGGGGCGATTCAGGGACATGCAGCTGATGAATGGGCAGCAACATCTATCAGCTCAATAATACTAACCATCTGACTGCGATCACGATTTCGACTTGCCAAACTCTGTTATGAGGAGGCCCATGTTTAGGAGTGGACGAAAGCGGGCTGATCAAGTTAAATTGAAATAGTACTCAGTAATAGTTATAACTGTGCTTTAAGGCAATTTCTCTATTCCTGTCTAATATTAATTAAAAGTTATTTGTACCACGAACAAATTAAAAAATGAGCTGTAACACGCTTAATTTCTAAGTCAACCGTTCAATCAATATGGCCGCCCACTTCAATTACAATTAAACACTGCCTACGGGCAAATCTTCATCAATATCATTGTCAGCCTGTATAACGACTGCTGAACATGGGTCTCTTCTCAAGAGAGGGTTATGCCAAAGACACCATGCTAGGAAGGCGGGTTGATGACCCGCTTCATGGTATACCTACGTTGGTTAAAGATGGTGTTATAACAATCGAGACCAACGGCTTAACGTGCTTTCCGAGGCACGGAGGGTAGATCCTCAACCAACCACACCTGGAAAGAAATCTTAGAATTGATTCAAAGGTTTCGTCGTGGGGATCGAACCCACGACCTCTGTGAGTTATACCGTTACGGCACGGAGTTTGTCGCCGAAATATTATTCAAAAGTAATTTTAACCCTGAAAACTAAAAGAAATGATCTGTAACACGCTTAATTTCAAAGTCAACCGATCGATCAATATGGCTGCCCACTTCAATTGCGATTAGACAGTGCCTACGGGCGCGTCTACATGAAGTATTTATCTACATTTTCACCCGTCAGCCCAAGTGTCATTTTGTGGGACATTCTACAGCTCTTTATTGTCACTCGACTATTGTTTATTTAAACAATAACTGGACATTTTATTACGCCGACGTTTTTAACGATTATAAACTACGACTACTCCGTCCCGTCAACGACGATTTTTTCTTTCTTATTTATTTTAGTTTTATTGTTCCTAAAGCAAGTGAAACGCGACCACATGATACAATAAATTAACTTTTTTAGTGATGTTAATCGTAAATATCATTGAAATTATGGTTCTGTTTAGTTACAATAAAGAAAAAAGTTTTCTTACAAGAATGCGGTATTTGATTTAATGGTGCGCTTGCGCAGTATTTCGTTAATGTGTTTTGTATTATTAGCGTATTGTTAATGACTATTAATGACGCATTACTTAAGCGGAGTAAAAATATCGTAATTTTGGTGACATTTTTAATGAAAAGCATCGTACGATATGGTTTTTATTTGCTACTATCAATAATAATGCTACTGTCTCTTTCTCTCTCTGACCGTCTTTGAGTATATAATGTAAAGTTTCATAAAGATTCCATGTGGAATATAAAATTCATAATTATTATCTTTATCCCACTAACTAACCTAAATCCGCGCAAATTGATTGAAGGAATTTAAATAACAGACGTACAGCTATTTGTAAGATTATTAGCGGCTCGCAAAAGAGAATAACGAAAGTCATTTTTTTCCATTTAACCCCGTTGTTTTGACGTGCCACTCTATTCCGGTATTCAGAGAATCACTAACAAATCAGCACCTGTCACTTTTGTTAAGAAATCCACGAATAACCGAGCCATTGTTTTAAAACTAGAAAACAATTCAATCTTCACTTTAAAAAATCACGCGTTATTTCTGAACGTATTTTTAATGGCGTCGCGCGATTCTGTTTTAGAATAACTCACGTAATGCGACTTTTAATTTTAGACTTTAGTTATATACTAATAAGATTCTTATTTGATTGTTTATATATTTGTCTTGTTCATATTTACATACGATATTTAAATTGGAAACATTGTTGTATCTTCTACAATAGAGGCGCTCGTTGACAGTTGATTATCGCTGACAGTTTTAACGAAGACAATGGAATTTCCAGTATCTATTGTCTTATAAGAGTGACAAATTGCCGAACGTAAAGTTTTTTTTTTTCATTTTTCTTGGCACATAGTTACTTTTTCGTTACGAATAATAAAAATAAACAGCCATATTTTTTTTCTTCTTCCTTTATTCTTTATTTACGGTCAGTGTTATTGTTATTATGAATTATGAGATTATTACTTAAATATAATTTGTATGCTCAATGTGTTAAAGCGTCTTTTAATTTTATTATTTAGTGCTTTTGTCTGAATGTACTCTTGTTTTCTTGTAGAAAGTTTTACATAAGGCAATATTTTGGCGGGTAACGAAATATTTTTTTAAGTTTGAAAGAGTAATGGCGTATCTTAATGATGAGTTAATGAAGTGGTTTTGTATTTGTTTACGTATTTGCATCATCATTTTTTTTTCGGACGGAAATATGTAGTTTGCCACGATACTTTTGTTATTTCACCGGGCATAAAGGCGAGCAGAACTCCAGCCTTAATAAAATCAAGCAACCTGTGTAAGAGGGCTTCTGTGGTGGGGTTGGAACCTTGGCTCAAGGCGGTCGCTGGTGAGGCTATTTAGGGATTTTGACTTTAAGTTTTTAACGGGAGTTTAGTGCAACTGCCGTCATCATCAGCAGCCCATTTAACGTCTACTGCTAAAAATGGGCCTTCTTTGAAGACAATTTAGATGTTGCCCGTTATTTGGTCGGCGTAATTTTCGATTTCTTCATACAAACCTTGCCATACCTTTTTAACCTTTTAAGGGTTAACTTTTTGAAACCCTCTTTCTTAGTGCCTTAATCTTAAAAGGTGCAAAATTCCATGGTTTCAGTTGTACGTTCAGACAGTTTGTGCCTTTATTTATATATATATATATATATATAGATAGATACAGTTAACTAAAGAATAAAACTACACGTAGGTATAGAAAAAGGTCTATTAAAAAAAACGTATTATGTTGGTCCATTTTAGTCCTAAATACCGTGAAATCAAATGAGTAATCCTCACAATATTTGTCATCCAAAATTCATAGAATAAAACTAAAAAACTTTAGTGAAAAATCTTCAACTACTTTGTCACTCGTTGAAATATTTGTTTTTAGACACATTGTTTTCCTATTGGATATTTTTCGGACAATGACTTATAAGATACGTCTATAGTTTTGGTGCGTTAATCTCATAGATTACTGCGTCAAACCGAATGTCACTTAAAGTATACTTTGACGTGGCTCGAAATACGTGACTGCTGTGTTTATGCAAGGACATCACTAGTTAAAAAAATAAAACTTTAATGCAGGCAAACGTCTACTCTATTGTGGTATTGTAAGGTTGATTTTTAATTGGAGTCATACATTATGTATTTAAATAAACTGATTGGATTGTCTTATAATGTTCGAATTTCAAATGAGTTGTATTCAAATGTATTTTAACAAAGCTGGGATTAGGATGGTATTGGAATTAGTACACAAGTCTCCGTTAAAAATATGTTATGATAAATGTAGATTCTTCCTTTATTTATCCTCCTGACAATTCTCAAAGTTCTCTCGGTTAAACTGACAAAATTATTATAATAAATAAATAACTGCACCCATTTAGGCCAATTACTATGGAAAGAGTTTTGGAATTACAAAATATGTATTTATTCATATTATTAGGATAATATTATGTCATAGTTAGGTATTGTAACTAAACTTGAACATAAGCTTATAAAATAAAATTTAATAAAATATGCACTATTTATTAATTTGAGTTTCGAATGCGTGTTTTTTTAAGATTGACAATCAAAATTTTCATTTAATAAATGTTTAATATCTTAGTCTCGTTTTCAAAATCAGAACGTATTTTTTTTATAAATCCAAGTATAGTAGTAGTAGAGGCCGTGTGGTTTCCGGCTTAGAATAGACCACCCTATGTCTTCCCGTGGGTGTCGTAAAAGGCGACTAAGGGACATATGGCTGATGGATGGGCAGCAGCATCTATTAGCTCAAGGTTAACATCTTACTACGATCACCAATCCGTCTGCCAAGCGTGGTGATTATGGAAATATCCCTCTACGATCCTGGCTTGCCAAGGTCTGTTAAGAGGAGGCCCATGTTCAGCAGTGGACGTAAACGGGCTGTTGATGATGATGATGATGAAGTATAGTAGCATTAATTACTGAATTAAGCTCCCTTTCGTACATGTTGTTTCTGTAATATAAACTTTATGTTAGTTATCTATTTACTATCTACGTACAATTAACAATAAAATAAATATAGTCAATCTGTTTAAAATAAGAATACATAAGGCCTACTAGATTCAAAACGATATGTTATAGTGATATGAAACCGCAATCAATTCTGTAATGTGACCAATTAATAATTAGTTCACGGCGATACATTTTAGTTCATCGCTGACGTCAAACAAATGTTCGAAGATTTTTGTTGATGCTCTTTGGTATAATAATTCTTTTCTAATGTGACACTGTGATTGGTGTTAAGGAGAAGATTTTGTAGTGTATTTTAGACTAAATAATGCGTTATATGCGTTACTTGTAAAAATTGTTGATAGTGGCAAAACGTACCTTAAAAGTGTTTTTTTTAAAGATAGTATCAGAGTTTTTTCACACTACTCGTATATTGTTAACCCCTCGTGCTAAGCTTAAATGCTTGTATTACGAGTGGGTTCACTCATAACACCAGCATTTTTTTGGCACTTCGGTAGTGCTATGGGTGGGGATCGAACTGGCGACCACAAACATGATCGCAAGTCCGACGCCTCTGTCCATTGGGCTATTAATAGCCAGATCCACTGTTAGCGATGGACATTTTTTTAAAATTATCTACGTAATGATAATTATTTTGTTTTTATGTTGAATATTATAACTTTATATGCTTTATATTTAGCTTAAGTAAAGTTATTTAAGCGAAATATAAAGTGTATAAAACTGTTTCACATTAATCTTGAACGAAATTTGTGGAATTCATTCCGAAGTCGCACATTCATCTTAACAAACAATGTTTTGAATATTGTCACATTTATTACTGTAATTTATTTTTAAATAGTTTCTATTATAATATACTATAATAACACTATATTAAAAAAACTATTTTTACCAATGTGTGTAACACTAAATAGTGCTTAATTGATAATTTGTCACAGCTATATAAAATAAATATATTAATATTAGTTTTAAATTGTTTTCTGGAACAATAAAGTTTGATACATGGAATTTTGATACTTAAATTAATGTACTTAAACATTAAAATGAAATAAATATTAGCAGTGACGAAACTGTGACGTCAACAGCGTGTTTAAAAAAAAATGCAATTCCTATACTCAACGAAATGATTTATTTTTAGCAGTACAATCGATCTATGTAGGTATATACTTTTTCAATAAGAGGAACAATTACAGATTAATTCGAACTTGTGTTAAGGCCACCCGTTCGTACTACCTAAATTATTTAATTGTACTATGAACATTTAGCATAGCAACACCACTTCCTCCTTCCGCCCCTTAGTTTGCAAAGAACCATCCGATGCCCTCGTACACCTGAAGTCGGAGAGGCCTTATTTTTTTTTTTTTTTTTTTTTTTTCGGACGGACATATGTAGTTAGCCCTGAGGCTTTTGCTACTTCACCGGGCACAAAGGCGAGCAGAGCTCCAGCCTAGATAAATGGTTTAAACACTACAAACTAAGCAACCTGCGCAAGAGGGCGTCCCCTGTGGGACTTGGACCTCGGCTCAGGGCGGTCGCTGACGGGGAGATTGAGGGATTATGGCTTTTAGTTTAGGGGAGTTTTGTGCAACTGTCGCTCTACTTTACAGTTCGCGGGCCTCTCGGACTTCGGGTCTACGAGGGCATCGGAAGGTTCTTAGCAAACTAAGGGTCGGGAGGGCGAGGGGGGGACGCGTCGCGTTCGCGGGCGCACTCTTCTCCGGCGGGTCGGATAGAGTGGTCTCTGTGTAGTGTTGCTAGTTTCTTGCAGTCTCTGTACTGCTAGTTGGTAAGTTGTGATTTCGTCGTCCGGGTCGTCAAGGACGCCCCGAGGCCGACGGTGTTTACGACGCTTTGTGGGCAAAGGCCTATAGTCAGATGCTGCAACAACCAACGGGTTTGGGTGCTGAGCCGCGGATTCAAAGAAGCGCTCCGACGCCTCTTTCATCCACTGCTTGATGGAGGGCAGTTGGAGATCAGAATGCAAGTTGCGATTTCGAATGAACCACGGTGCCCCGGTGGCACGTCGAGTGAATCTACTTTGAACAGTTTGTAAGCGGTACAAACTGCTAGACGCTGTATGAGCAAATACGGTGCTCGCGTACGTCATAATCGGCCTTATACACGTGGTATAAATCCTAACCTTGTTATCAAGTGATAGTTTACTGCGTGAATTTAAAAGACAGTGTAGTCGACTAAGCGTAAGTAAAGCCCGTGCACGAACGGTTTCTACATGCGCTCTGAAGTTTAGCTTTCGGTCAAGGATTACGCCTAAATATTTGGCTTGCCGTTCCCAAGGGATTGGTTCGCCGAACATTTTGACCGGTGGAATGACCGGTGGACTGTTGAATCGCGAGAAGAGTACAGCGGCACTCTTTGTCGGATTGACTTCGATTCTCCATTTTCTGAACCATTTGCCTAGGGCATTTGATGCGGATTGTAGAGCGTCGTGAATTGCGGTAGGACTGCGGCCCGAGTAGTATAAAGCGGTATCGTCCGCGAAGAGTGCCAAATGGGCTTTCTTGGGTTTCGGGATGTCACTTGTGTAAAGCGAGAAAAGGAGTGGCGAAAGTACTGAGCCTTGTGGCACTCCTGCTTGGATCGGATGAGGGGAAGAGTAATCTCCTTCTACACGATACCTAAAGGTTCTCCCCGAGAGGTAGTCTCGTATG
The DNA here is from genome assembly GCA_947037095.2 of Nycteola revayana. Classification (NCBI taxonomy): domain Eukaryota; kingdom Metazoa; phylum Arthropoda; class Insecta; order Lepidoptera; family Nolidae; genus Nycteola; species Nycteola revayana. The sequence continues at coordinate 6,572,040 of OX344844.2, forward strand.
ATGTGCACGAGACGGTCCGGTACTTTGAGTTGGTAGAGCTTATAAATTAAGCCATTGTGCCAGACTTTGTCGAACGCTTTAGCTACGTCAAAGAAGAGTGCTCCCGTATGACATTTGTGTTTGCCAGATTTAACAAGGATGTGTTCGACAATGCGGTGCACTTGGTGAACACAGGAGTGTTTGGCTCGAAAGCCAAACTGCTCATCTGGAAGAAGGTCGAATATGCCCGACTACTAACATTCACAATGAATAATACATTGTGAATGTTAGTAGTCGGGCATATATTATGCGCTCGTAAAGTTTTCCCAATGATTTGAGAAGACTTATCGGGCGATAAGAAGTGGGATCCTGCTTTGGCTTGCCAGGCTTCGGAATACCAATCACGGTGGCTTCTTTCCACTGGTGTGGAAATATGTTATTTGCTAGAGCCGCGTTAAAAATTGCGGTCAAGAGGCACAGCAGAGGGATCGAGAATTGCTGAAGCACTCGATTGGTAATTCCGTCGGGACCTGGGGCCTTTCTAGGATGTAAGTCCTTGATTAAAGATTTAACTTCGTCTAGGGTAACTGCCGGTAGCGCGTCATTGTCGTCGTCCTCCCTATTGTCGGGGGGCTCGTCGGCGGCACGGACACAAATCGCGGGTATGGGCATTGCTGCTCTACGTTCGACCTCGGCGTCGACCTCTGCGAGGTGGACTGGGTCTACAGGTAGAGTACTAGGCGTACATTGGGTTTCTAGACTATTAGCTAGGCATTCGGCCTTCTCATCGTCGTCAAACGCAGGGCGTTGATTTGGGCGATTGAGAGGGGGCATGGAGGAACAGGTAATGGATTTGAGCTTCTTACAAAGATCCCAAAAGGCCAAATGTGACGGTTTAAGGTCACTCAACATTGTATCCCATCTGGAGTTTCGCATTTCGTTGATACGATCTCTTACAGCGCGCTGAAGGGATCGCATGCGCAAGCGGTTTTCCTCGGTGTGATACGAGTCGTAGGCTCTGATGGCCGCATTCTTCTCGGTCATCAGCGCACGCACATCATCAGGGAGTTTCCATCGATCAAGGTTATCGATTGTTGGTACCTCCCGTGAACATTCATTCACCTGACAATGGACGTGAGCTGTGAGAGAGTCGATAGCGTTAAGCGTTTGCTCGGGAGTTTGAATATGAGAGGGTATGGAGTCAAGATATTCTGAGGAAGCAGACTCGAGTCGGGGCTCGAGCTTTTTCCAGTCAGTAACAGTCTTGGTCTGAGAAGGATCTGAGTGACCACTGGGAGACAGTAGTTCTATGATGACGGGCCTGTGGTCCGAATATAGCTCGTGGTGCACCTGTACAGAAGATAAACGTAAGTTTATGTTCTTTACAAGTGCAAAGTCGAGTATGTCCGGTCGGTGGCCATGAGTATGTGGGAAATGAGTAGGTTCGAATGGAATGATAGGATCAAAAGGAATTAATTCCAAGCATTGTGACAGTGAGGTGCCTCTCGAGTTGTTCGAGTTGCAGCTCCATGTCACATGCTTAGCATTAAGGTCGCCGGCGACGATAACTGCTCCCCCTAAATCATGAAGGATTTGGATATCTCTCCGAAGCAACTCCTTGTCAGGAGGAAGGTAAGCCGAAACGATGGTGATTGGCTGATGACCTGTCATGCCTAGCCGACAGACGGAAACTTCTATATTTACAAGATCGACTGGCGGGTCCAACGGGATGCAATGTAGTGACCTTTTGAAATATATCAAAGTGCCGCCTTTTGCAGAATGAGTCCTGTCATTTCTAACTACTCGATAATTCGCGATTCCAGGACTTCTCCGATTGGACGGCTTGAGGAATGTCTCTTGAACTAAAAACAAGTCTAATTGATGGTCACGGAGAAATTCTCCGATTTCATCTCGCTGCTTTAGTATACCGTCCGCGTTAAAGAACCCTATCCGGAGGGATCTAGGTTTAATCCTACTAGAGACTTTACTCATTCCTATTTGCCTAACACTATCCATAGTTAATTATTATTGGAAAGAGAGCGAACGACCTTGGCTGTTTGTAGCGTAGTCTGAAGTCCGAGTATGATGTCATGAGGGTTCTTTTTTGACCTCTCAATGAGATCAGCAAGTTCCATAATGACATCAAGATCGATAGAAGCTAAGTAATCCGCAATTACGTCGATGTTGTGGTTCGCGGTACGTGATTTGAGCGGAAGCTGTTTGGGCTTTTGGGCCCGGACCATTATAGGTTGGGCCTCGGAGGGCTTCAAGACATGAGGGGTCCTAGCTTTTTGTGACTGAGCGGCCGGAGAGACCTGAGGGGTCCTGGCCTTTTGGGCCTGAGGGGCCTGAGTGACCTGAAGGGTCCTGGCCTTTTGGGCCTGGAAGGCCTGCGAGGCTTTAGAGACCGGAGTGATGGAAGCGGCAGTTTTCCCTGGGGCCAACACCTGCGATGTCTTAGTGACTTCGTTGGTGGATTGTGAATTATGCCATATTGGGAGCGGCCACACCGGTCCTAGGCTATTACCCCGGACTTGGGTGGAGTCGATATGAGGGATGCTAGGGCTGGGTTCGGGGACTGGGACAGAAACAGAGGGGTTCCGAGCGACCTTGGACCTGCCTCGGGTGCTCCTGGATCTCCTTTTAATATTACGTCCTTTGTTCGGGGCTTTAGGACACCCCCGATAGTTGGCTGGGTGCCCTATTTCCTGGCAGTTTACACAGCCAGGCGGATCAGAACTATCGTTTCGGTCCTTGGGCCGACTGCATTCTGACGTGTGGTGACCGGGGGTGAGGCATTTCACGCACCTCGGTTCGATATGACAATACCTAGATGAGTGCCCAAATTGCTGGCAATTGTGACACTGTCCTATCGTAGCGTTGCGCCTGGGAGGTTCAACGATCAGTCCATCTAAATCACAGATGGATTTGATAGCGAAGATCTTTTGACCTTCTGCAGATTTGTTAAGATGGACAATAATCATGTCGAATGATTCCCCATTTGCTTTGCGCATACGGTGCACTTCGCGCACAGGGAATCCTTGGGCAGAGATCGATGCCTTAATATCATCAATCTCAAGGTGACGTGGGACACGGCGAATAACTACACGCAAGGGTTGCTCGCCCGGGAGTCCGTAAGTAAAGTATTTCACTTTTTCGTTGTCTAAAAGTGAAGTTATTGAGCGAAAATGATGTGATGATTTGAGCTGGAGGCGGATTACGCCTTGTCTTTGAATAGACGTCGCCCTAAAATCATCAACGGTTAAGCCCTTAGCCGGAAAGTACGATTTAATTTGCATCCATCTCGGGATGTCTTGGATCATAATCGGTGGCGGTCTTTTCTCTTTGATCAAAGACGATTGAGGGCGAACTTGCGAGTTTGTCGATGCACCTGGTAGAGGGGAAGGTGATTTAGCTTCTGAGGCGAGAAGCTTTTTTGGCTGAGGAGATCTTGACTCCGAATCCGAACCAGACTCAGATTTCCTCTTTACCTTACCCCCTTTACCTGCCACTTGCCATGGAGCTCCCGTACCATTGTCATCCGAGTCTGAAAACTCAGACGGCCGGGAGCTTCCTCCGCAAGGGAGTTCGTCCGTTGACATAACGGACGAAGCGGAAGGTGAGGGTGACCGTGAATATGTTTTTCGCGTTTTCGGCGAGCGATCGCGGTCGCTACCTGATGTCGGCCGCGATTGGACCCGTTTGGCGGATTTGCGCGCGGCTTTTGTTCTCGCGGTCTCTTTGTTCGTGATTGACTCGGCGGCGGTCGATCGTGAACAAAGGGTTTTAGACCCATTGTTTGTTTTACTACTTGCAGGTGCAAGTAACGAACAATGGTTGTCGGAATTAGTCTTGTTCATTTCCTTATCAGGCAATGTACAAAGGACCGTATTTATTGTGCCGAGCCTTTCATCGGAGGACAATGTGTAGTCACTTTCACCTGGTTTCGGCAATCCGTACTTCTCGCATAGCTCCAGCCAAAGTATTGGATCTCGCGATCCAATAATTTGGCCTGCACGTGAGAAGTAGTCTACCGACCCTTGGGAGCAGTGTTCCGACATCACGGACCACGGACCAATGTCAGGTTGACTAAGACGAACTTACGAGGGTTCCTCGCGTAGCGTTCCGAGAAGAAGAACCCACAACAAACTCCTCGGCTGTCGCTCCTATCTTGGTATGTTGCCTAGTCCCCGAGTTGGATGGGCCCGGGGATGTGTAAAAATGTGTAACCCTCCTCGCTGGGTATAAGCGAGGAGGTTTGAGTGCCTATGGGTGAGCCCTAAGCTTGTAATCCCTTCGCCAATCTTAATGTGCTAAGGGTTCCTAACAGCTTAAGTGCAGAGGATGATATGGGCCGAAGCCGTCAGCACCCAAACAACACTTAAGGATGGGATTTATAGGGAAAGGGTAGGGTGGGAATGAGGAGATAACTAGCGTCGACTAGGGGAGCCCCCAAGGCCGGTAGTTCTAGTCCCTTCCAATTTACTGCGTTGTCCTGATGGGACAAAGCCGGGTGTATCGGGTCAACACCCCACTTGGCTTCGTTGGCACGGTTACGTTTCCACCAAGGACCACAAAGTGGCTTTTCCCTGAAGGGGCAAAGAGTCTAGAAACAGAATTTTCAGAGAGATGCTGTCTTTAAAAAGACGCCACCCCTCTGATGTAATAATAGTCGCAAGCGACTGAAACGCACGGCAAGCGTACGTAGGCTTGTAAATTGGCGGAGCGCACACGGAACACGTCCGCACGCGCCGAGGGCCAAAATACAAGTGGGTCGGAGAGGCCCGCGAACTGTAAATAGTCTAAGATCCGACCTTCACCGAGCTGATAATAGAATGAAACATGTTTTATAATAAATTAAGTATATTAGAAAATATATTAAAAATGGGTTGGCGAAAAAAATCCTGGGCAAACTATTTTTAATTATTATTTAAAAAAATATTTTAATGAAATTTTAAAAAGATTAAATTAAATTAACGCAAAATCAGCGCTTGTTTGTTATTATAATTTTGTAATTTTCCAATCAAGTGAAAGTAACTGTCATCTACACACCTTTTTGTACCTAGTAAGTACAGTAGTTCGTCCAGGTTCAACCTAACAGCTGAACGTTCTATACGTTTAATAATTTTAGTAATAATAAAATTTACTTATTATCTTATCTTTTTTTTAATGATTTAATTTAATTAAAATTAAATTAATTTAATTCAAATCATTAAAAAAAAGTCTGTCCAGGATTACTTTAGCCAACCCATTTTTAATATATTTTCTAATATACTTAATTTATTATAAAACATGTTTCATTCTATTATCAGCTCGTTGAAGGTCGATGTAGGGTCGGATCTTCTACTAAAAGTATAATCCCTCAATCGCATCGCCAGCGACCGCCCTGAGCTGAGGTTCAAGCCCCACAGGAAGTGCCCTCTTGCGCAGGTTGCTTAGTATGTAGTTTTCAAACTATGTATTAAGGGTGGAGCTCTGCTCGCCTTTATACCTTCGCCCGGTGAAGTAGCAAAAGCCTCATGGATAACTACGTAAGTCATGTCCACAACTGTTTTTTTTTAAATATGTATACGTCTATTATGAAATTTGATGTTACGTTTCGATAGAAATAAGGGGACAAGAATATATTTTGGAAATACCTCATATAATATATGTGGTTCGAGTTCCTATATACCTATGAGGCTTGTAAATGTGACCCAAATTTTATAAGACCCATATAATATATAATAAGCGCCTTAAACTCCATCATACGTCTACCCGATTATGTTGTTTTACCCCTCAGAATTAAATATTTAACCCGAAAATTATTTAGTTGTGTTGCACGTCAGCTATGATGGATCGGGGTAATAATTGCGGGATATTTGACGCCGGGGTAATTTGTAACAGGGGGGTTGGTGGGTTATTGATGGCATTCCAAATTGCGGGGTATTGGCAGTATTGTTTGATGTGTTTTTTTTAATACCGATTTGTATATTTTTTATTTACTTTGAAAATGTGTGAAAAAAATTCTGTCGTGGGCATCGAGTGAGTTGATTATGAAATACTAGCATATCGCGCACGGTTTCACCTGAGTAATATTATAAAATATAGCTAATAGCCTTCATCTATAAATGGGCTACCTACCTAACACAGAAATAATTTTTCAAACCGGTCCCGTAGTTTCTGAGATAAGGGCGTCCAATCAAAAAAACAAAATCTTCCGTTTTTTATATTAGTATAGATAGGTAATGATTTTCAATTTGATGGACCAATTTCGAAAATGGTAGGACTCCAATAGACAAGCTATACAATTAGGTATGGCTTTTTCGGAATTACATATTCATTTAGAGCATTTAGCTTACCTTACACTCGTGCGAATTAACATGACACCTGACTCGATGATTGACCCTCCTCCCGCTACCCCGCGCAAAGCCCCGCTTTCGTCTTGCAGTAGCGTTAGCATGACAAGATGCGATTCGGATTGACTATTATCGGATTTTTGTTAAGTTTTAGCTATCATGTTCATTTTGTTGAATATGATTGTTTTATTAAACCTTTACGAGATTTAAATAGCCTTTAACTATGTTATTCCGTATACAGAAAAAAAAAAACAATTTTAAAGAGCCGGATGGTATGTTTTCATCATATTCCCAATAAACGATTAGTATTCATACCTTCAGTAATCATTGGGTACACAGGTGGTCCATTTATTCTTTTACCTGAAAGCATAAAAATACTTGAATTAATTTTTTTTTCACAATAAAAAACTTTCTTTCTTCGGATATTGTATACCTATATGTACTAATAAAGCTATATAACGCTGAGAGTTTGTTTGTTTGTTTGCTTGAACGCGTTTTTCTCAGGAAATACTGATCCGAAAAAAACTTTCAGTACCTATTAGATAGCCCATTTATCGCGGAAGGCTTTAGGGTATATTGAATTATAAAGTTCCTACGGGAAACCGCACGCGGGAAGCTAGTTTTTTAACATTAAATCATAATCATAGTAAAATGAATTCTTTAACAAACACAGCCTCACAAAGCTGAGCATTTATCCAACTTTATTACCAGCCGAGAAAACCCTTCAAAAACAAATTATCCCCACACAATAGGGTTTCCTAATATTGCATCGAACAAAGCGCCCTTTCCACAAGCCCTATTGAAAGTTGCCGGCAATCCGTCAAGAGATGGCGCCACAATAGGGGATTAGCGGTTGTTATTACGTCACCTTTGTGTAGTACCGTGTTATGATCGAGAGCTCAATATTAGGGATTATCGCGCTTCCCCATTTCTTGGCAAGGGAGGGGATGGCTGGGTATTGTAAGTTTTGTTTTAAACCGAAATTGAAATGAAACTTAGTGTAAAGTTGTCAGGAAAGTTTCTCATCAATTATTTTCTTTGAGTTAAAACTTTAACAATTAATAAAGTTATAATGTTTTCAAAATGATTACTTTCATCTCTATGTTAAAAGAAATATATGATTGTTTTTAGTAAAACGGCCGCGGCCATTGCAGTATTTATCTTAAGTATTATATTTAATAAATTGTAGTTTACTTACCTAGTTCAGATAAAAGTATACGTACCTACATCTATACTAATATTATAAAGAGAAAAGATTTGTATTATTGTGTGTATGTTTGTCATGAATAAACTCAAAAACTACTGAGCCAATTTCAAAAATATTTAATTATGAAGTTCCCTCGGGAACGGGAGTAACGCAGGTGAAACCGCGCGCTGGAAGTTAGTTTTTATAAAGAAATGTTGTGTAAAAATATTAAGCTTAAGGACACTCATATGACAAATATGTATGAAGTATTAGGTATAAGGGTAGCGTAGGGTGTAATAATACCGGGATTACAACAGTACTTTAGCTATTGAAGACCACTAATATTTGTGCTACGATACTACCCTACTTACTCCGCAGGAGATGATAATAAATTAAGGTAACAGAAAAAAATAAAATGCGTGTACATGTCTTTTTTTTCTATTTTCTATTCTTAGCAAATCTTTATCTATGGTAACTCAATCACAGATTTAAAAAAAAAGTAAACATATGGCGCCAAAAATATTGTTTGTGTATGGCCGATACAATAATCTCTTTGAAAAATGTCTAACTAATTCTTAACTTTTAATTGCGTGTTTCTCAAAATCTATTTATTAGGATATTCTCTGTTATAAATATAATAAATAATATTATCATTGATGTAGGTATTAAAAATTCTGTTGTTCTTCTTTAGTGGGTTGCAAGGTTTATACTAACATTATGTAATTAGCCATATTTTTTGCTATTTTAATAAGCATAACACTGGGTCGTAAACTAATTTTATGCTTATGGATGCTTAGTATGCCATCCGCAGTCTAGTCCATATTTATTTACAGTTTTAAGTACATAAAAGGGTTAACATAGTAATTAAATGTCTTATTTTTTAATTGCGTTAACTCGATTTTAATTTCAGATCTATCTGATAAAAGATGTTTTATTTATATCTTTAGTACAAACAATTGCACTGATGTGGACTTAATGCCTTAGGCATTATCTACCAGTCGACCTTTAGGTGTTGCGTACAAGAATTATTTTACGAAAATTTAACTCTCTAAAAAATTCATACTGTAATAGTTTATTAAAGTATTATGATTATGAATTCTATAAGTTTACGAGTAACATTGAGACAATGTAACATATTCTTTTTAAATTGCACATTTTATTATCTACCCACATACAAATCTAGAGCTCAGATGTATAAGGTCGGATGTGCCATTATACGTTGGAATAATACGTCGTATGTGCCTTTATCGTAACCTGGCACTTACGACTAAATGCTTCTAACGTATAATACACCCGTCATTATGGTTCTGAGGTCTAGAAATAAATGACGCACAATAAAAATCTGCTCATCATAATTTCTTCTCTTGCGCACAACTTGGATTACCAAGTATCAAGATTGATCCAAAATTATAAGACAAAAACGTCAAAAAATCCATTAAATCATATCTCCAGAACACTAAGCCCCAATGTTATGTAAACAAGAGTGTTTCTGTCCGAAGATTATGACAAAATTTTATAATTTACGATGTATCATACACACAGAAAAATTTGTTTATATTATTGTCACGCAGAGAAAAATATAAAAGTTTAATTTATTATCGGGTTAAGCGTAACAATCGTATATAACGTGCTTTCGAAATATATGCCATACCGTTAACCGTTAAGAACGGTAACACATACTTAGTAAAGAAATATAATTTTTACATACAAAAATATTAAATACTAGCTTCCCGCGCGCGGTTTCACCCGCACAACTCCCGTTCCCGTGGGAACTTCATAGTCAAATATAGCCTATATTAATAAGTGATAATGTAGCATTCAAATGGTGAAAGAAATTTTAAAATCGTACAACTCTTTCCTCTTTATAATATTAATATAGATATCAAAATAAGATTAAAGTAAAGGTTTTTTTATAAGGACGTCTCCTATGTCTTCTAGCCGTATCTCCCGGTTTACCGCGAGGGACCTCACCTCATGTTTAGAGTAGAGAAGAGTACACTGAACTCATGACACATTGGGTAGGTATAAATACGAAATAAAATAAGTGGTAAGGTACTGTGGTGGTGGAGGTTTAATCGACGGACTTATCACAATATTGTGATAAGACCGTCGATTGTACCTGGACTTATTTGAAGAGATCACTGTTATATTACAATGATCTCTTCCAGACAACCGTTGTATGGACCAGAGCATTGTAACAGGAAAAACGAAATTGTTACAGGAAAGTCTGTAGTGTATTCTACTTATTTGCATGAATTATTACGTGCTTTATACTAGCATGAAGACCTTTTATTTTAAATAAAATTATTTTTTGGTGAAATAAATGATTATTATTTTACTACAATTTCTTCACCTACGTAATCACTACATATAATAAAGGGATACTAATGTAAAGGGATGGCATATATTTTAGAAACACCTTATACATACTAATAAAACGTGTCAGCGGCGAAATAATTGGGGCGGGAAATTATTATAATATTATAAATAGTTTAGTCTCAGTGTAATTTTGTACATGTCTTTCGGGAGCAGACTGCGATCGTAACTCATAATTCAGTTTATAGCGGGCGGATGCACCTTGATACTTGTGTTACATTTTTTGTTATTGAGAGTTAATTTAGTGTCAAATTGAATAGCTGACTTATAGTTGGTATTAAGAACCGAGGTGATGATTCAATCTGATCTAAATATGCAAGGTAGTTATAAAATTTACGTGTCGTATTGTTAAATTAATTTGAGTAGAAAATATAAAAAATGGAAGAATATTTTAGATGCAAGTGTAAAGGTCGTATCGTAGTATCGTCATTATTTTACACTAGCTGGGCCCCCCGGTTTTACACACGTTACTCTGCTCCAGTGGCTCGGAGCGTGATGTTTTGTAGCCTATATGTTAATCCAGCCTATACCCTATTCCGGTGCAAAATTTCAGCCAATTCCGTTCTGTAGTTTTGGCGTGAAAAATTAGCAAACATTCATCCATCCATCCATCCATACTTACTTACTTTCGCGTTTATAATATAAGGATATCAACATTTTTTAAATTTAACACAAGTAAGTACTTATTGTTTGTCCATACTATATTTACTAATCTCATCAACATAATCTCGTATACAGTTCACTGCTGAACATGAGCCTCCTCCCGAGGGAGGGGTTTGCCATAGTCACCACACTTCGTAGGCCGGTTGGTGTCAAAATTATTATAGATGATGTTATAACAATTGGGACCAATGGCTTAACGTGCTTTCCGAGCACGGAGGTTAGTCCCTCAACCAACCAGGCCCGGAAAGGAATCTTAGATTTAGCACAAAGATTTTAATGAGATTTTGCCCGGCGTGGGATCGAACCTTTGAGAATTATACTCTTCTCTACTTATCTACATACAATAACTTTTTGCTCATTAACTGTTCAAATAGTTGTATGTTTTATAAGTGATCAGACGTCTGTTAATACACATTTATATGTAAGTACAATTGTTTTTTTTTTTTCTGTACAATCGAACTAAATAGCTGCCAGTAACATTGCAGATAAGTGTTACTAATGAACATACGATCTGACGCTGAAGATCCGATCGTACCTGTCAATTCTGAGATGCATATCGTACAGTTGATTGCCTCTGAAAGGCTTATTAAGTGAAAATGTGTGATGAGATAAGAACAAAACTTATAACAAAGTTGTTAAATGTAATGGCCACTTATTTTTGTGTTATGCCAAGCCAGAATACAACGAAAAACGAATGGAATAGAGTACGAATTAGCTTAATAAAATGTATTAATAACATTTACAGAAGAAAAGGTATGCGGAATAATAATTTTGCAACGACATAACAATAATTTTAAGCACTGATCTCTTGTGTTTCTTTACAATTATTATGTTTCTCTCAGTGAAACAGTTCCGTTATTTTATGATAATAAATGTACAGAAGAATAAATGCACATCTTGGACAACACCCGCACTAGGGCTATTAGTCCTTTTGTCGCCGGGGACATTACAAATACTCAATTCACGGACATAAAACACCTAGACTCAGAACAATTATCTCTGGTTCACACACAATTGACCCGAGTGGGATTCGAATCCAGAACACCAGGACTCAGAAACAACTACCGTCAGCATAGCAACCAATGCAGTCACCATTTAATTTGTTAACTACATTTTCTTTAATCATTTGAATACTTACTTTAGAGAAAATATATTATGCTACTTAGATTGTAAATACGTTACGCTACTAATAAATACAACAGTATCTACAAATATTCAAAGACAAACAGTGTTAATTTTGTCTTTAAATTCGTTTAAATACATACCGCTTCAAGATACAAGAGTCATTAAAATATCAAAATCGTTCAATCCTAACATAAATGGACAAAGATTTTTATTGTACTTTTATTATTTAAATAATTCATAATAAATAAAAATTCTTGTTTATGCCCACGTTACCAAAACTTCATGACATGACGTGCAATAATTTGATTGTTTTATTAGTAAAAGACAAAAAAAATGATATAAAAATGCGTTCTCTTTTACGATTTATTGTCTATTTTATATTTTGTTTCCGTCAAGTATAAATTAACTTTTTTTTTGTTCGTCATTAGCGACAGATTCCTCCCGAGTCTTTTGATCTTGTAACCTTTTAAATGGGTCCGTTAATTTTTGTGGTAGCTTTTTATTAAAATGTTTTTAGTGTTTATATTAAATAATACCCCAATTACTGTCAACAGTAAAGTGTTGGTCGCTTCTATAGACTGAGTTCGAGCCGCAGGAAACATAGATAATGTAAAATATAAAATATGAACAGTTCTCCAAGGAAATACGCTTCGTTTGCAAACGTATAATAACATGGTTCAATAATATTAATGTATGTTTTTTATTAACACTAACAATAATGTAGGTTGTTCAATAAAAAAATAGTTTATTAGTCGCGGTGATTATAAAAAGTTTGAATGTCACACATTTTGCTAAGTAACGGAACTTTTTTTTTTGCGCAAATTAGCTCATTGCTAATGCAGGCCGAAAAGACCAGAGAGTTATTCGTATTTTTTTTGTATGTATTCAATTTATAATTAGGAATGTTTTTTGTTCAAGGTTGTGTGAGTTGATATGAATGGGATTTAGTTATCTTAGTAGTTATAAGCCGCGCCAATAAAGAAACGAATCTAAAATGGCGTCCATGAATGTCACTGACAGTTGGTAGGATCAGCAAATGAAAAGAAAGATTTGTTTATTGTATATTTAGGTAAAATACAACTGTTAGTTTTATGTGTTTAAATGTGTACGTGTACAAAAAACTACATAATCTTTCATAAAAATTAGAACTGTATATTTGCTTACTTTTCTTTAACATTTTTAACCTTAACCACTCGCAAGTAAGTCGTGATTTTCCGTTAGCTTTCTTTACGGATATTTTTTTTGCATGCGGTACGCGCCGTGTGTGACTAAGACATCAACAGTTTAGAGTGAGAGCGCATGATCGCCGCTGCCATTTTAGATTCGTTTCTTTATTGGCGCAGGTTATAATAGTTATACAGTTAAGTATAGGTGTGAAAGAAATATTAATTCTTATTTTATAACTGTAAAGGTAGATGCAATAAGATAAATAATTTAAAAATTAATACAAATGATACGTTAATAATAATTGTAGTAAAAAAATAGAATTCTTATCATTTTAAATTTATTTAATATTCCCAAAGCTACTTGACGTTAAAAATTATAATTAAATATGTTGTTGGGGAGTTGATAAGAATTACGATGGTAATGTTTAATTATTTTAAATAAGAAATAAATGTTGTTTTAGAGACATCCAAGGTAATAACATATTAATTTATGAAAACGTCAATACATTAAAAAAAAACATATCAAAAAATGAAACTAAACAGTTCGCATCATATTATCGGTTTTTAAAGAAATGGGTAAGTACCTATATCAGAAAAATATGACACGTTCAATATCAAAAACCTATATTCATAGCTATATTTAATAACTTCTTTTTTCACCAATAGCAATCCAATCAAGAAGTTGAATTCAAGTTAATAAGTTTTGTCTGTCAGTTAATCTTGCGCCATTTTGTATCTGTGTACTTCGGCTTACATTGGCAATCCAATCAAAGTTACTAGACTATTCTATGGTTTACATGATCTGAGGATTAAGGGCTTTGGGCTCATCATAGTAGGTGATATTATAATCGAAAGTTTTCTTGTTTGTTTGTTATTGCGGGAATATTAGGTTTGTGGAGATTACTTATATTGTGTATAACTAATATAAGTACCTACTTACTACTTATTTTGTGTGACAGCCTCCTTGGTATAATAGTTGTTGGTAGTTTGTAAGTTTTCTGTGTTCTTGTTTTATTAGTGTACAATGAAGAGTTAATCTATCTATATGTCTATCTATAATAATAAAGTATAATGTCGCTTTAAGTGTCAGAGGTCATCGGCTCGATCACCATGCCGGATAAGAAATGTTCGTGTAAATTCTAAGATTTCGGTTCCGGGTTTGATTGCTTGAGTGACTATCCATTCCACCTACATAATACTGCGGTCACAAACCCGCCTGCCAAGAGCCTCATATTCAGCAGTGGACGTTATTCGGGCTGATGATGATGATGATGTCTTACCTTTTTTGTGTATTAAGTTTCATAAAGTGAAATGTATTTATTTTGGATCATATTAATAAAAGTATTACCACAATTAAACTGTCATCACTTTATTTTGGTGACTCATCTCAAATCAATAGGCAATTGAGTAATAGATATTAAAAAGAAGGTTGAACCACAATTAGACTAAGAATAGGTCTTTCATGTTTTTGTATTTGTATATTTAGGTATACTTATAGAGTTTATCGTTCCGAATATTTTTATCGTACAAAAGCAGAAATAAAAATCATATTTCAAAAAAATATAAATAATAAAAAAAAGGAATAAAGTTTTATAACAATATTTAGTTTGTATTTCATTTAAACAATTAGTTTCGTAACTAAGATTTTATGCAACTTTTAGGAATTCAGTAGGTATTGCTTTTATTTTTCTTTATTAATCTATATAGTCCCCTTCGTGCCTCGGAAAGCACGTTAAGCCGTTGGTCCCGATTGTTATAACATCATCTATAACAATCGTATACCAGGGAACGGGCAGCAGCGTTTTCCTGTGTGTTACTACATAATACTGCGGTCACCAACCGCCTGCCAAGCTTGGTGACTATGGCAAAACCCTCGGGAGGAAGCCCTTGTTCAGCAGTGGACGTTATACGGGCTGATGATGATGATGATGAATCTAAATAGGTACTATACTACTATTAAATACTATAAAAAACATATTTCAACTACGAACATCGTACAACTATTTCGCGCGACTAAACAAAACTCATGTAAATGGTTGAAAGCGTTCAAACACACGTTTGTTATTAATAAGAAATGAGGAAGTAAAGTAAAAAATAATCACTCTTTCTAAAAATAAAAAGTATCTTTAGAAGACAGCCAATATGCAACCCATAATAATTAGGTACAGTCGGCAAAAAAATGCACTCGGACTTCGAATTCGTCTCACGGGACTCTACCCCTTTTCGAAGTAAAAATAAAAGTTCATAAAATTCAAATTAGCGTTCACCCTTCTGTCTTCAGAGGCCATTTAAATTCATAAATAAATCCTTTAGATAAAACATAACCCTTAAATAAACATGATAAAAAAACGCCCCAACAATTAACAAATGGGTGGCAGTTTAGGGTTAATTTTAACCGTATCCTACTGTTGTAATTTGAGGTGGTAGTTTTTTGAGGTAACTTGAGTCTTGGAACAATAAATTGTGACAATTAAAGCTTAAGAGTAAGTGGGGATGGATTTAGAAATCCTTTGTAATGTCTTAATATATCAAAATATATGTGTTTTGGGGCTAAATTTATGAGTCAGAATGATATGTGGAGTGTGCAACGAAAGCGTGACCGCTGTTTTTTAAATTGTTTTACTAGCTAAGTTAGTTTCAGGCTTAGAATAGACCGTCTTTCCATGAGTCTCGTAAGAGACGAGTAAAGGACATACACCTCATGGATGGGCAGCAGCATCTATCAGCTGAAGATTGAAGATATTCTAATTTAGTTTTTTTTTATCATTGGTTTTACTATATCGCTGATAGTCATTTTATTAAGAAGCTTGGCTTTAATGCGTGACATGACGTGATTGACAAAAGAAAACTTTATTCTAAATTTAAAAAAAAAACGGCCAAGTGCGATTTGGACTCGTGCACAAAGGGTTCCGTACCATTATTTATATCAATATTTTTATGTTTTTAGTATTTATTTTGTTGTGGTAGAGGCAACAGAAATACCTACATCATTTGCGAAAATTTCAACAGTCCAGCTATCTATACAGCTATTAAGCCTGGTGATAGACAGTCAAACCGTGGAGTCTTAGTAAATAGCTCCCACTTTTAGCCTATGGATACGAAACCCTAAAAAAAATGCCTTCTGCCAAACTTAAACTGTCAAATGCAATCCAACAAAAAACAAGGAAACGCGATCTCCCTATACACAGATCTCAATACTTCCTGACACAAAATTAGTCTCCAAAAAAAGCTCCATCTCAAACCCTTTCGTACATTTTCAACAATAATTGCCATCTGTTTGTTATTCAATCTATTTTTATTATATTTCAGGGCACTCAATTAAGCTGTGTTTTAATGGCACCAGTTATATATCAATCATATGTCTCAAAGTAACATTTTTATGCTCTGTTTTTGCCGTAATTAAGTATTTAATTGTGTAATTTATTGAAGTGTAGTAAGTTTTATAACACTTTATGGGCAGGCATTTTGGGCCCGCACGGGTAACACTTTATTTGGTGAAAATATTTTTGTTGTAATTTATGTACAGTTGACGGAAATGAATTGTGAATGTATTTGTCGCATGTTGGAGATTTTATAGTTATATTATGCTATGCGGTAAAATTGTCGTGTCGTTAGAGCCGTCTCCGCGAGACAACCTCCGAAGCGTAGCGGTACTTGGCTCACTTAAAACTCGGAGGTCGTGGGTTCGATCCCCACACCGGACAAGAAATCTTTGTGTAATTTCTAAGATTTCTTTCCGGGTTTGGATGGTTGAGGAACTACCCTCCTAGCCTCGGAAAGCACGTTAAGCCGTTGGTTCCGATTGTTATGACATTATCTATAACAAGCGTATATCAGGGAACTTGCAGCAGCGTTTCCCTGTGTATTACAACATAAAACTGCGGTCACCAATCCGCCTGCCAAGCGTGGTGACTATGGCAAAACCCTCCCTCGGGAGGAGGACCATGTTCAGCAGTGGATGTTGTACGGGCTGATGATGAAGAGGCGACTAAGGGACATACACCTGTTGGCAGCGTCTATCAGTTCAAAGATACTCCCATCTTACTGTGATCACCAATCCGCTTGCAAAGCATCGTCATTACTGCAATATCTCACAACGGCCCTGGCTTGCTAATCCTGATGAAGTAAGTTATATTACCCATAATATTTCGGTAATATGACTCCGCAGTAATAAAATTAAATTCGATTTATTGTTTTATCGTATTTAAATAAAATTAAATACGATAACACAATTAAATTACTTTTTTTTAAATAAGCATTACATATAATATTATTATATTAAATTTATTTTCATTGTCAACTTTTCAAACAGTCTGACTATACCTCAATACCGTACCGAATATTTAGTATTACCAGTTTAGGATTAGAGAAAATATATGAAGTTGACTCAATTAAAAAATATAATTGTAGTTGTAAAATGATTATTATTATTAAGTAATTTAAAAACGTATAAAAAAGAGGATTTATATTGTGTACTGTAACAGCCGGTTTACTTCCACTGCTGAACATGGGCGTCCTCTTAACAAACCATGGCAAGTCAGTCGTTGAGGGGTATTTCCGTATACCACTTAGCTTAGCAGACGAATTGGTGATCGCAGTGAGCTAGGGAGTATCTTTGAGCTTATAGATACTGCTGCCCATCCCTCAAGTTTATGTCCCATAGTCGCTACTCACAACACCAATGGGAAGATATGGGAGACCTATTATAATCCGAAAACCACACGGCGAGAAATATATATTAAAAGGAACATATTTTGGAAGCACCCCATATACATAACTGCGGACTGAACCGGTGACTGAGTGGTTACGGCAGTAGCTTTTGAGACCTGGTGATTTGGGTTCGATTCCCAAGCGGGAAAATTATTTGTGTGGACCACAGATAATTGTTATGTGTGGGTACACTTTGTGCATATGAATTGAATGTCCCCTGCGACAAAGTTATTAAATTACCTACTGCGGGAGTAGTCCTAAAAAATAACATAAATGTGTTATTGTGACCGATTTCGGCCATGATAGACAAGCTGAATGGTTATCAGCCTTTTAAAAGACATTGTAGTACACAACTTACAGCCTTTACTTCAGGTATTTAAATATAAAAATCCAAGCTTCAAACACAAACATAAACCACTGAATAGAAGCATGGAACCAGAGGAAGGTTTCCGGGGATTTTCTTAAGAATTTTCTAGAAATACCAAACTTTTAATATTCACATAATATAAGATTCTCCAATACTTTAATATCTGCGAGGCGACCTATATCTCCGGGCTTAAGTATTGGACGGCATGCAGTCAGTCACAGATACTAAAGTTTATAGAGAATCATATTTAAATTTAAATTCTTTCATCTCTGACAAAACAACATGAAAACTTAAGAGCATACCGATACTAGTATTGGTATCAAATTCAATTTATTTTCGTTTGTTTATATTTTAGATTATTTAACTTAATTAAAACGAAGCACTGTTTATTATTAAAGTTGTACAGTAGTAACTGGATATCAGGTTCACTTAATGGTGTATTGTCAAAACTATTACTTATATTATGTTAATCTGTTATCTGTATCTGTGCCTAATAATAAAAATTGAAAATAAAACTGTTTTAATGCTAAAGGAAATCTTAAGATAATTTATATGCATAGGGCGTAAAAAATCAAATTAAAAAAAAACTTAAATGTCATGAAAATCATAACAACATGATTTTCATGACATTCCATTTCATTCCATAGCAACTTTAACTTTCTTTATCTTCGGGTCGTCTGCAAATTGTATCGACATACTTTAAGACTACTAACAGAGTTTTGCACACAACTAGTATACTTTTTAAACGTGTTAAGCTAAAATGCTTTTGTTACGAGTGTGTTCACATCGGTAGTGAATCGAATCGAAAGATCGATCGATCGAAAGAGAATCGAAAGTGATCGGGTTGGGATCAAACCGGTGATCACATGCAAGCCGCAAGTCGCAAGTCAGACGTTAGTGCTTGGCCTTATTATTTAATTCTCTACGTCGTTTATGCTCTACGATTTGGGTTTAGACGACCAACATTGCATTCTAAGTGTGAGAGTTCCTTTGAATTTAAAGGAATGCACGGAAAGACTTATGATAATATTTCATTCAGCTAGTTTATTATTGAAATTATTGTAAAATTTTCATATATTATATTTGGTAGGAATTGCATAATATAGTTTACTTATGTATGTTCAAAGAGCTACTGATGTACCTAATCTAATCACTAAACTTCAACGAGCATTAATAATAGCAGGGCTTCAGACTTACCTATTAAATGGTTTAAAATGTATAAGCTAAGTAATCTGCGCAAGAGGGCACACCCTATAGGGCATGGACCTAGGTTTAGGCGACTACTCACGTAAAGATATTACTTTGACGTTGAAAAAATGTCATCGCTGATTAGCGATGGCTGTTTTTTCAGATGGACTTACGTAGTTAGCCAAGAGGCTTTTGTTACTTCACCGGGCATAAAGGCGAGCAGAGCTCCAACTAAGCAACCGCGCAAGGGGCTTGGACCTCGGCTCAGGGCGGTCGCTGGCGATGAGATTGAGGTATTATGACTTTTAGTATTTTAGGGGAGTTTTGTGCAACTGTCGCTCAACTTTACTCTCGGACTTCGGGTCTACGAGGGCATCGGATGGTATGATTAGCCGCCAGAACGATCGCTGGCATAGCTTGAAATATTTTTTATGTAAGTGTCCGGTATGAATTTGCTTGTAAAATTGGGATTGGCTTTAATTTTTAAATCCACAAGTAGCTAAGCAAAGTATTATTCTTAAATATTAGAATAGAATAGAATACTTTTTATTGTACACAAATAAGTAAACATGATAAAGAAAAAAAAATAGACACAGTACAATGGTTGCGTAGTAAAATATCGCATAAAGCAATTTCTTCTACTCTAGATTATCCCGCAGAATCTGAACAAAACAAAAATATCTAAATTCTCTCTAGTTTGATGAACTGAGGAGCCATTGACATTGCATGAGTAAAAAAAAACAACATAAAATTAACTCCTTCATTCCTGTACAATTCAATTGAAAAACTATTCAGAAACGACCAAATATAATCCTTTAACTTCCAAACGGTTGTCACTGACCAGAAATAGTTAAAACAATAAATGTATATCACGTCATTCAAATGTCTCATGAAAAAATGAAGCGAAATGACGACTTCCAATTCCGAATCGTCATAAGCGACAATCCGCAGTTCTGGAAATATCAACTCAAAGTTACGAGTTTAAAGTAAAAAATAGCTTGATGGTGTTCTGTCACATTTGATATTTGTGTTTGAAACAGTCGGTTATTGTACTAATGTCATATATGACAGGACGGGAATATGTTTTAATATAGTCCTGAAATAGTCTGAAAGGTTGGGACAGCTGAGTGTAGTCAAGTTTCTTATGCAAATAAAATGTTTGTTACAATGTCAACCATGTTCTTGATGAAAGGATGTAAGTGTCTCAATTTTGAAGTGACGTAGGACCTTTTAAATTTGTTTACTTTAAGTGGGTGATTGCTTTGTCTTTTAATGGACGACCACACAAACAGATCAGTCTTATAGGTTTTTCTTATTTTTTTGTAATTTTTCAGTACTAGTACCCCGCGGTTTTGCCCGCGTTACTCTGCTCCTGTGATATTTTGTAGCCTATATGTTATAATCTAGCGTATAACCTATCCCGGAGCAAAATTTCAGCCGATTCCTTTCAGTATAGTAGTTTTGTATATTGCTTTAAACTGTTTTAAAATTATTGTAGGTAATAGTACCGACCTGAAATGAAAATGAAATGACACATAAATAACTCTAGCATAGCGGTATTTGGCTCGCTTAAAATCTCGGAGGTCGTGGGTTCGATCCCCACTCCGGACAGGAAATCTTTGTGTAAATTCTAAGATTTCTTTCCGGGTTTGGATGGTTGAGGAACTACCCTCCTAGCCTCGGAAAGCACGTTAAGCCGTTGGTTCCGATTGTTATGACATTAGCTATAACAAGCGTATATCAGGGAACTTGCAGCAGCGTTTCCCTGTGTATTACAACATAAAACTGCGGTCACCAATCCGCCTGCCAAGCGTGGTGACTATGGCAAAACCCTCCCTCGGGAGGAGGACCATGTTCAGCAGTGGATGTTGTACGGGCTGATGATGAAGAGGCGACTAAGGGACATACACCTGTTGGCAGCGTCTATCAGTTCAAAGATACTCCCATCCAAGACACATAAATAACTCTATGACAACCTCCGTAGCATAGCGGTATTTGGCTCGCTTAAAATCTCGGAGGTCGTGGGTTCGATCCCCACTCCGGACAGGAAATCTTTGTGTAAATTCTAAGATTTCTTTCTGGTTGGTTTATTTATTTTTTATTTTTAAAAAAGACAACTCCTGCATTTGGTAAATTAATCCCTGTGTCGCGGGGGACTTTACAAACATTCATTTCACGGACACAAAGTACACCCAGACTCAGAACAACTATTTGTGGTTCACACAAATAATTGTCCCGGGTGGGAATCGAACCCAGAACACCAGGTCTCAGAAGCAACTACCATAACCACTGAGCCACCGGTGCAGTCACCGGTGGCTCAGTGGTTGAGGGACTACCCTCCGGAAAGCACGTTAAGCCATTGGTCCCGATTAATAGAACATCATCTATAATAATCGTATATCAAGGAACGGGCAGCAGCGTTTCCTTGTGTGGTACAACATAATACTGCGGTCAACAAACCACCTGCCAAGCGTGGTGCCTATGGAAAATACCTTCCCTCGGTAGGAGGTTGAGCAGTGGACGTTATACGGGCTAATGATGATGATGATGACAATAATTTTACGAAAAATTTAATTGTATGTTTGTATTGAATAGGCTCCTAAACTAATGGTCCGATTTGTAAAATTCTTTCATTGTTGGAAAGCTACACTACCCCCGGATGACATAGGCTATATTTAATTATGAAGTTCCCACGGGAACAGGAGTTACACGGGTAAAACCGCGCGCGGGAAGCGATAAACAAAATCATAGGTACCTAAATATTTTTCATAACTTTATTCTTTGTATTTTTCCTTTGATAGTTAATACATACCCAAGTTTAATTTTAAATCAACTTCTTTATCCTGCTGTACCTTATTTGATTCGTGTACAAATAAAGTCGATATAAAGGTACATACACACTGCATGGAGGACGGGACCCCCGCCGCGAGCGCATCTTGATGTGGCTAACGAGCCCTCGAACAATGTCTCTATTAGCTTATTCTGCAGTTTTAGAACAGGACAGAGACATGTATGGAGTCGGATTTTATTATTTTTTATTTAAATTCAGCAGTAAATAGTGTCAGTTAAAATCTGTCATATCATAAAGCTTTAAACTCTACACCTCGCAAAGCACGTTAAAGTGTGGGTCGAGTATAAATGACCATAAAATTAATATCTATGACAATTGTAAACGAAAGGAATAGCAACGTTCATGTTTGATTATCATTAGAATATAATACCGGATCAGTCAGATTTAACTTAGAAGGGTTAATCTACTACTTATTACCGAAATGACCAATGCGATAGGAACGTTGTCAGGGAAAGTGTGTCAGTCACATTTCCATGCCACTGAACAAGCATTGATAAATTAGAGAAATAGACTAGGTACCTACTTACTTTAAAAAATTAAATTCTAAAGTATGTAGGGTTAATTCCGCTCAAAAATGTGCCCAAGTGCTCTGGAACGCTTTTTGAGCTAACCACGCTCACAACCTTGAGCCCAAAAATTAAGCACAATATGCAGGAAGGAATATAAAAAAACATGCAAAAATATAATCACCAGCCGAAGAGCATCATCAGAGTGGTGTTGAGGAGTCAAACGCTACTGCGCAAATGCCTAAATTTACATAAAATTTAAGGCGCGAAGGTGGCTAGTAGAATCGCGGGTTGCAGTAAGTAATAAAAAATATGCAAAAAAAAACATAAATTAACATTTTATTTGAAAGGTTGAAACATATATGGGCATGTCATATGGGCATTATTTATCGTATCATAAAATTATTATGTTGCCAACTATAAATATATTATTATTAATTGAAACGTCTCGTCAGAATTTTACTGTCTAAGGAAAATAATAAAAACAATTAAATAATTTTGCTTTAAAGCTGTGTATGTGAGTCATAACATTGATATATCTACGATAAGTGTAGATTTTGTGCGTCATTGAATGTTTTATCATCTTGTTTAAACTTATTTCTATGAAATCATCAATGTTATTTATTAAACATACGTACTGTAAGGATGTCATTAATATTACGTTTACTTGAAGAAAAGATTAAGAAATATCTTTCCATATATTTTTAGGGATCCGTTTTTTTTTGTACGGTAGGTAGGTACCGTACAAAAATAAAAAAAACGGAACCCTTATAGGATCACTCGTGCGTCTGTCTGTTGGTCTGTCTACTGTTTTGTAATTTGGCAATTTTCTCTGAACCTACTGGACCAATTCTGGTGAAATTTGCTAGGATGGTAAAATCCTATGATCAAAACATATAATAATTAGGTATGCAAAGTTTTTGTTTTTCTAATAAGGATACATTGTCAGCGGATACATAGAAAAAAAAATAAAAAATTGCAAACCTTTTTGCGTATCATATTAAATGAAGTTCGTTATTCGGTCTAACAACTTTTTTCTCAATTAAAAATGAATTAACATCGACTCCACACCTCTTATACTCAATAAAGCAAGACCCGATCCC
Organism: Nycteola revayana; assembly: GCA_947037095.2. Lineage (NCBI taxonomy): Eukaryota > Metazoa > Arthropoda > Insecta > Lepidoptera > Nolidae > Nycteola > Nycteola revayana. Next base: position 6,595,598 of record OX344844.2, read on the forward strand.
CTTACTTCACTATGCAAATAAAGTTAGTAGCAAAAACAAAGCGAAACACGGTAATTACACTTGGTGGAAAATTAACTGACATAGATACGGGGTACATGCACTGGCCTGCACGGTATGGGCGTAATGAGTTGAGATATCGGCTCTAAATGCACGCCAGTGGAGTTAGACTGACTTCTTTTTGTCCATCTACATACATTTTAATGAGAACAATTAAAAGATTTTAGTTAACTGGTAATGTTGTAATGCACGCGAGTGTAGCGTTATCGTTATAGCAGTAATTATATTGATATAGACCTCCCTAGTGGAGTACAAGACAAGCGTTTCAGGCATGTAATGTACTAGCTGCAACCCGCGGTTTTACCCGCGTTACACTGCTCCAGTGGGTCGGAGCGTGATGTTTTGTAGCCTATATGTTAATCCAGCGTATAACCTATGCCAGTGTAAAATTTCAGCTAATTCCGTTCGTAGTTTTGGCATGAAAGAGTAACAAACATCCATCCATCCATACTTACAAACTTTTGCGTATATAATATTAGTAGGATTCCTAATAATAAAAGTAATTGGACCATAACCAACTACCCATTTCGCCGAATCGTCTCATGTGGAGATGTCGTGTCGTATTAAAACCGTTGGTAGAATAACCAACAGATTTTGTTTCGCCAGGTCTTCTCACTTGGGTAGCATTGGGTCCGGTGAAAGAATTTAAGTGCGTCGTCGCTTAGGGGAGTTTTGGGAACTGTCGCTCTACATTACAGTTCGTGGGCCTCTCGGATTTCGGGTCTTCGAGGGTATCGGTTCTTTGCAAACTGAGAGTTGGGCGGCCATTCTCGAAGCGGATGGTATGCGGGCTGATGGTAATGAATGCTGTTTGTCAAGTATCAAATTTGACAACTCCTAAAGAGGTAATTAATTAACAATTGATAGCCGATTTTTTACTTTTATATTGACCTAACCACACAAGTTCAATTCATGTGGGTGTGTGTACGCAACAGAATATTGTACAAATATGATTCATTTCTAAGTATGTTCGTTTGTTTACTCTGCTTATATCCGGAACTGATGGATCTTTTCTGAGTAAGCGCTTGTAATATTACTTTTGTACTAAATATTTTCAAGATTACTTCGGCGACGATCGTCGGCGATTTTCTATAATTCACGTTCTATTCCATCGATATTATAAATGCTAAATGAGGCTATGTATATATATTACTTTCCATGTGGTTTCTGGATGAGAATATACAACCCCGTGATCATCATCAGCCCGTATAACGTCCACTGCTGAACATGGCCATGGGTATTTGCCATAGACACCACGCTTGGCAGGCGGGTTGGAGACCGCAGTTTTATTTTGTAACATACAAGGAAACGCTGCTACCCGTTCCCTGATATACGATTATTATAGATGATGTCATAACAATCGGGACCAACGGCTTAACGGTCTTTCCGAGACGCAAGGGTAGTGAGGGACTACCCTCAACCAACCAGACCCGGAAAGAAATCTTAGAATTTACACAAAGATTTCCTGTCCGGCGTGAGGATCGAACCCACGTTCTCCGAGATTTTAAGCGAGCTACATACCGCTACGCTACGGAGGTTGTCACCACCCCGTCTACTATATCTAAATAGATATAAGGAGCATAAGGACAGGGGCCGAGTCTGCTATTTTTTTAAGTATTGTGCCACCGTAGTGCCATCCTGATATCATTTTGCCAAAAACGGTAATCTACTAATCTCACTATGGTGTCGGCGCTGGAATGGCAGTCGGTGTTGCTACCGCAGAAAATGGCCGTCAACAGAAGTAGCAGGAGAGATGGTTAGGGAGATTGTAATGTTTATTTAGACGATTTCAAAACTTATAAATGTATCATTTGTTATAATATTCAACTACGCTAATCTCATCGTGGCGTCATAGTGACACCATTATGACGTCACTTGGATTAGTAGATTAACAAATGGGAAAAAAACCGACCATTGAACTGTCATCGACAGTTCATGGACACGCCATTACGATAGTAGACTCAGGGCCCAGATTTCTATTCTCAGCAGCATTTGGTAGTAAGTGCCAGTTATGTAAAGGCACATACGACGCATATTTCTGACGTTATTCGTACATATATACCATATGATTCTGAGGTCTTAAATGTTAACAAACTTAAAATAATCTTCGCAAAAAACGTAGGTACAAAAAACTAGTTTATTTTAGTCAGCCATTTATAAAATAAAGAAACGCGATCTTTTCTGCATTTGAGGGTTAAGTTAACCCTGCGATACCACATAAATCTGCTGCGAAAGGGTTGTAAATCCAGCCATCCCCTGCCGCATGTGATCTATAATGACCATTTTAGAAAGATCCCTCGGACTACTGAACCCTACCAAAAATTAAGCAAAACTCTGCAATCGTATAGAATGTAAGAGGTCAAACAAAATTGGTTTTTGGGTATAAATACGAATGAAAATTTCAAGAAGAACCAAATATATGTTCCGTTTCACCCTTTCTAGTATATTTTGTAAATTGATATTGGTTTTTGGGACCGTTTATCTTGCGGGCGTAAAATTTTAATTTGGTTTCAATATAATTACCTTTTTTATTGAAAGGGTTTAAGATGCCGAGGGGACGAAACTAGAATAAAAAATAAGCCATGAGTGTTAGTTTATATTTTAATATACTAAAAATCATGCCACATGTTTTGCTTATTATCCTACTAATATAATAAACGCAAAAGTTTGTAACTATGCATGGATGGACGGATATTTGTTACTCTTTCACCCCAAAATTTCTGAACGGAATTGGCTGAAATTTTGCACCGAGAGATAGGTAATACGCTGGATTAACATACAGGCTACATACAACATCACGCTCCGACCCACTGGAGCAGAGTAACGCGGGTAAAACCGCGGGGCGTAGCTAGTTTATTAATAAATGGATATGTATTACGTGGTGTATTACAATAACTTTGAACGTAATGAAGAACGGCTTCGATTGCTGTGCCAAACAAATCGTTGTGGTAAATAATATTAGAGTCAAAACTTATAATCGGTCAAAACCACTTTTGACTGCAATAAAAATTTGTATGGAATTTTGATCTGGCGTTGTGGTCACAGTTCCAACCTAACCTAACCTACAGAAGTAAGAATCCAGGTGTTTTTTTTAACCTTTGACCTAAGAGCATCTCGTTTTTGGAATTTTATTTGAGCCAATATGGACCCGTCAAAACTGCTTTTGCCTGATTTTTGCAGTCAAAAGAGGTTTTGACCGATTATAAGTTTTGACTGTAACATATATTTTATGTATTCGCCAATCAGGTATCTTTTACTTATTTATTGGGGGATGCTCCAGTCACTAATTGATCTGCCAAACATAAGAGCGCAAGCTACTTTCAAAGTCCGCAGGTGGCGACCCCTCCCGACCCTTAGTTTGCTAAGAACCTTCCGATGCCCTGTAGACGCGAAGTCCGAGAGGCCCGCGAACTGTAAAGTAGAGCGACAGTTGCACAAAAATCCCCTAAAGAAACTAAAAGCCATAATCCCTTAATCTACCCGTCAGCGACCGCCCTGAGCCGAGGTCCAAGTCCCACAGGGGACGCGGACGTCCTATTGCGCAGTTTGCTTAAATTGTAGTGTTTAAACTATTTATCTAGGCTGGAGCTCTGCTAGCCTTTATGCCCGGTGAAATAGCAAAAGCCTCAAGGCTAATTACATATGTACGTCCGAAAAAAAAACCTTATCCTCCTGTGTTTGTATTAAAATATAGTTTTAGCAGTGATCAGGCGCAGACGCGTGCGCAGGCTCAACATAGCAAATGCACGAAAATTCGTACAATATGGCTTTATATACATCAGCGTTGGACATAGCTAAATATACTCTAAAGAAAAATGACCCACAGGTCTATGACGTAAAAAAAGCGGAATTAAGCGCAAAATGTCAAACACTGTCGCATTGCCATATTAACTTAGAACAGGAATTGCAGACATATTTTTTTTAATAATTAGTGGCGTTTTGCTGTCTACTAGTATTCCTGTTCACCCCTCGTACTAAGCTTGAAAAATGCTTGTGTTACGAGTGGGTTCACGTCGGTAGTGCAATGGGTGGGGTTCGAGCCGGCGACCTCAAGATCACAAGTCCGACGCCCTAGCCATTGGCAATTGGTGTTGTAGCAAACAAATCTGCTAAATTGTCGCTGTAGAATTTTTTACGTAATTGATACTGCCAATTACTTATTTCAGGCATTTATGCACAAAAGCTATCAGGCACAAGTAATCACCCTAAAAAAAGCAAACATCGGTACATCTGAAACTACACACGCGTACGGTAAAAATCGTAAAGCACACAAAAAAATGAACACAGACAAACATTTCAATCCAATCGTCTCTATTCCCTGGGCTGTTATTTTTGCTATTTTTTAGAGTTCCGCAAAACACACGGCTAACCATTAAGGTATTGACGCGGGTAGCTCGTTCCTTTGCGGAACCCGCAATAATTCACAAAGAAAGCCTACCGTCTGTGTGAGCCGGGTTTGGGCACAGACTAAAAATGAATAGAAAAGACAAAATAAAAATAAATTGTGGTAATTTTAATGGTACATTTTTTACATAGAATAACAACACATTACACAACAATACCTTTCTTTCATGGACATTGAATATATCTACGAAAAAAAATGTTTAATGTATGTGAATTAGATACAACAAAAAGGTGAATTGTCCGTAATGAAAAAGGCTTTTCTGAATCAGTTTAATCACAATTAAAGAAATGATTAGACGACCTTAATAGTGGAAAAAGCATTTATATTTTTTATTTACATTATTGCACTGATGCTATTTTGTAATTGCGTTTATAGTTCCTTTATAAAGTTATACTATAAAATGAATAAAGTTAAAAAAACCGAACAGAACTTTTACCAAAAATAATACTCCCGATAAAAAGTCGAGCGTTATAAAAATAAGCCTACTTGTATTTCATTTTAGCATACGCATTATAAATGCTAAATACTCAAAAACAAGACAAATATAAGTAAATTATGGTCACTAAAAGTAATTTATACAAAATCTCTTGTCGAGTACATGAATACAATTTGAATAAATTACAATATTTTATAGTATATTCACTTTACGTGAACTTACACATAAACTGACGTTATCGTGTATTTACTCAATTTGAAAATTTGGTCATTATCAAGTCTGTAGCATTTTATCTCAATTAAAGTTTAAATAATTAGATACAAAATTGTGTTAAACATAGTATTAAACGTATTCGGAAAATAATATTGGTTTGTTAATTTCATTACATGTTTAATGTAACAGTAATAAACGATGTAGGTATCTCTTAATTTTGCATATTTATATCTTTAGTAAGAAATAATCTATTGCTAGATACATATATATTATTAAATATCTTACATTTAAAATAATAGTCTTTTTTCGTTGTACATTTTTTTTTAGTTTTACAAATTTAGCTTTATTTACAGTAGGATTCCAGAAATCCAGCTTTACTTATAATAATTTATTAGCAAATAATGATTTGTTAGCTGTTCGTACCCGGCCCGTCCATAGTAATAACATTTCCAGTGGATTTTTCTGCTACAAGCATTGTCCACATAAGTGAGCAAAAAAAGGGGCAAGCTATTCTGAATCTATGCGCTTGGTAAGTTATATTAACGTAAAAGACAAGTGAGTACTTATTTGTAATAATTTATTTACAGGCCTATTTTTTTGGGACTAATCCCTCCTAAACTCCCGCCACTTAAACTCCTGTTATCCAGGATCAACAGCGGTACACACAGAAGAGGCTCTAAGCTAAGTAAGTAAGGCTGGTCCCGGGACACCTAAATGTCTTGGATCCCGCTTCCAATTCAATCGAAAAGTTTATAAGAAGAGTTGGAAAGTAAATTACAGGTATAAGTGAAAAAAATAAAATTATAGAATCACGCGTTACTTTGCCCATATCCATATTATTCTTATTTAAAAAGACAAAAATATCTATCCGTTTCTTTAGCATAATTAACACCAGATTATTTAATTTTTGTCTTTTTTTTTTACTTAAGATGGTACCTCTATTTTCTTCTAGTCTGTAGACATCAAAGACGCCGGCAGTCGGCATAATTCAGCGCATACAATATGCACTGATCGGCATTTTATCGGCGACGTCGAGCGCCTAGTTTATGTAACCAATACGTTCTATTGAGATGTTTCTTCAATATGTACTTAGCTTTGTTCGCTTTAACTATTTGTATAGGTTTTATTGTATAATTATTTGGACTTGTTTTATTTATTAACTTGTATCTAGTTCGATTGGTAAGTATTATGTTCCTTTAAGTTAAGTTCTTGAAAAAACATAATATTACAGATGTTTTTTCAAGAATTTGCTTTGAATTTAATTGCCATGGATTGGTATCCAATAATATTCAAAATAAAGCTTTTATTTTTAATTATTAATTTAACACTAATCTAGAAAACAAAAAGCAATACTATAGAATACTAATAGACTGCAAAAACTCTTTATATTTTTAATAAATTCATATAAACCTTTATTTAGTTGCAAACTAAAGTAGCATACAATAAATCATAAATCGTTTTGATTTGTTGTATACTATTGTGTAATAATGTTTGCTGAAACAAAAATGTATTTAACTGTAGTTTAAATAGTTATTGCTTAGCTTTAGTGGGTGATAGCGAGATATTTGATTGCCAATATTTTAAACGACCTAACCTAGAACCAGGTAATAACTTAGATCTAAGTTATAATGTAGAAATAGAATATGACATAGACATATCTGTACTAATTGTATATAAGCTGAAGAGTTTGTTTCTTTGTTTACTTCAAACTCAGGAACTACTGGTCCGATGTAAAAAATTCTGCAAGTATTTAATAGCCCATTTAACAAGGAAGTCTATAAGCTATATTTAATTATAAAGATTACATGGGGACGGAAGGTAAGCGGGTGAAATCGCGTGTGGGAAACTAGTATATTAAAGTGTAAATTTCATCCATATCTGTTTTGTGTGACAATATGAAAAATGTATTCGTCGTAAGATGAGAATTTGTTCGAATGAATGTAAAATATTCAAATGCGTTAAATCATAATTTTAACACGCAACATAAACGAGAATTTAATAATACCAAATTACCACCATAACGTTATTTATAGATACCAAGAGATAATAATATAGTATTATTAAAATGCTCATCTATTTTAGATTTCGTGTATTTTAATACTTTTATGTTTGACGTCATAGTAATAATAGTAAGAAAATTTATATCTACACACATAATGTGTCACATGGTAAATAAAAAAATTGAGCAAATCATAAAATATCATAAAACCTATGCTAAGTGTTGTAACATAATACTTTTTGGAATAGCGCTGTTGTGATAGCTAATTATTGTTATTTATTATACCAATAAATTATGTGACTGAGTTGGCAGTATTATTATTTGAGACTTCTTAATATTCATAACTCTGTGGTTTTTTAAATTTCTAATTGCTTTGGATGCGGCCGTATCTTATATACACGCATAGGTGTATATATACCTATTCTTTTATATATAATATATATATATATACATCTTGAAGGACATGTTGCGTCGTACATGGCGTTATTTACCGATGATGCTGCGTCCGACTGACTTTGTGCGTCTGGAATACGGACGCAAGATTGACCGACCCTCATTTTTAGCCCAAGTGTCCCTTATGATCATTAGAACGCAAGGGCGAAAAATTGGCATGGACGTAATTCCATCACTACAATGCCTTTTAGCGTATAATATAGTTCCGCCATCGTCCGACTGAAATTTGGAGGGCACTAGTGTTCAGCGTATAATTTACCACGTATACTTTGAGTTCATTCACCGATCTTATCGTGTCCATTGAATATCGTACCTAATTTGTAAAGTTTTTATCATGTTTTCGTGAAAACAATCTTGCGTCTCTTAAACATCCTTAAACGGGCACTAGGTACGGTGTCTGAGGGGCCTATTCGGGGTTCACGAGGGACGCATGGCGCGGGGCGCGGGGCGGCGGGCTTCAGCGCGCTCGCGTGCCGAAGTTTGTTAACAAACAGACATGTGCCGGCCGTGATGTAAGCTTGTCACCAAAGTGAATTATTTGCAAGTGTGTTAAAAGTGGTTATTTATTCAAAGGTATTAACTTCAAAGAATTACAGTGCACGATTATTTAGAAAGTGACAAAATTAAACATTAAATGTTTTATATTACGATATGCCTTTTATTCCGTATATTCACCTGCATAAATATGACTAGGTACTATTATATTATTCGTACCATGAAACTTCCTCTTTCTACCTTTGAACCTACATGTTCACACCAGCCTGTGCATCTGAGCTAACCTGTTTATACATACTTACCTGTCCAACTCCGAACTTACCTGTTCACACCAGCCTATGCCTCTGAGCTTACCTGTTTATACATACTTACCTGTCCAACTCCGGACTTACCTGTTCACACCAGCCTGTGCCTCTGCGCTTACCTGTCCAACTCCGGACTTACCTGTTCACACCAGCCTGTGCCTCTGAGCTTACCTGTTTATACATACTTACCTATCCAACTCCGAACTTACCTGTTCACACCAGCCTGTGCCTCTGAGCTTACTTGTTTATACATACTTACCTGTCCAACTCCGGACTTACCTCTTTCTAGGCTTGACACTAGACAAGAAACTTCAATGGAGTCCCCATATTTCTTGTCTCGCTGGAAAATTAAACTCAGCTGCTTACGCGGTTAGAAAAGTACGGGAACTCACTAATGTAGAAACTGCATGTTTAGTCTACTTTAGTTATTTTCACAGTATTATGTCCTATGGCATTCTGCTTTGGGGTAAAACTGCTAATATTCAAAGCATTTTTATACTACAAAACGTGCAGTTCGTTCTATTTATCAACTAAGTACGAGATTCTCCTTAAGAGACTTTTTTAAGGACATAGATATACTAACAGTCGCCAATATAATCTATGTCCGGCAAAATATTAACCTTTTAAACAAAAGAAGTGACATACACACAATAAACACTAGATATAAGCATAAACTTTGCGCCGAATACCATCGCCTACAAAAAGTACACTCATCTTTTGTGGGATTAGGAGTCCGTATGAATAACAGAATACCTGTACACCTACAAGAGTTACCTTATGATAGGTTCAAGTCAACTGTTAAGAGGATTCTAATAAAAAGGGCTTATTATTCAGTAAACTACTATTTAAACGACAATAACGCTTGGTTGATCAGAGAAACACAGACAACACTGTAAACTCAGTTATTGAAACAGTTTAAACATTGTTCAACTAAAGGTTTAATATTAATAGACTTGTAGATATCCCCACTTTAGTTCGTCATGCTCCCATTGTCTGTCATTGCTTGCGGTGGCGGTGTGGGTCGGGTCGCCACCTTCCCTCTAATATGGCGAGGGAGGCGATGGCTGCGTCACACGTCATACTCATGAACGGGTGCTGCTTGTGGTGACTGGTCGGCTGTTGTCGGGGATATGTTATGTTAATTTTTATTTTATATTTTGTTAATTCTTTTGTTTATAATTATTATTATAGGTATATCCTTTGATTGACCTTGTGTAAATTGTTATTTTGTAAATGTGTGTGAATGCATCCGCCATTAGGTTTCTTTGTAGATTGTCTGTGCCTGAGTAAACTTTAATATCTACATTATGGTATTTACTGTATTAATATTATTTCTTTCTTGTCTTATTGAACACCTGGTCGGTATAAATTGACCAGGTAATAAATGGTAATGTACGTGCATTCGCCTACATCATATACACGCTGAAATTTAAATGGTTGTTTTCCCGCAGCGAAAAGATTTGGTCTTAGTTAAACATTCAATTTATACAAAAACTAAATATTATAAACAAAAAATGGCCGATTAACAATCGTGAAAAACCAAACTCGAAAGTGACATCGAACCGATAGTAATACCTCGCGATACCTAGCGCTCGCGTCGATCGGTCGCGCGTTCGTTGACCCGGGTGTTAGTTAATCAGCTGATACCTACACCTTAGGTAATGTAACACAGTACCCAATCATAATAATAAGCTTTATCCAATACCTTTTTAGCTACAACTTACAGAAAACGTAACTTAAAACAAGTTTATTATCTAAGAACAATAATTTTCTGAATTAGATTATAAAGTAATTAAGGCGTATTTAAAAAAATTGAAAAATTTAATGAACTCCGCGGAAATGATATGGATGCAGTCCTTCTGAGTTGAGTAGTTTCCAGACGTAGTATTGGCTTACGCCAAACTTAGCTGCCGCCATTCGCGTACTTCGGCGAGGATCGCGTTCGAAGTACTCGATGATCTCCTCGTCGAGCTCTGGCGAAAGAACGGCCGATCGACCTCTGCCCTGTGCATGTGGTGGCACCTGGAACTGCCCATGATCGAGTAGCCGTCGCCGCTACGATCGTCCGGTCCTGTATGACTTGAGGGTTCAGAACTCCGCGAAGACGGAGTGACGCCAAGTGTTGCAGCTCGGCGTAAAGACGCCAGGCAGTATGGGAATTATAATTAGCCCTAGCCTACAGTTGCACCATAGCGACGTACTCTAAATTACTAAAACTGTAATGTCGGTCCATAATACTAATAAAGTAATAAGCTAACGCGTGCTGCGCTTCCGACGTTCACGGGACAACTAAGGAAGGAGGGAGTCGAAGGAGAGCGCGGGGCGTTCCGGCGTCGGCGCCGCGCGGCGAATTACAAAGGAAGCCGGCTCGTTTGTAATTCTTGCGTGCAGGCTATTTTATGCCGTATAACTACCATTGAGCTCTTATTTTGCTTTGAACGTTTATGGATCGTTCTTTACTTTGTCAGCAGCGCGTGCGATTCGAGTAGTACCTACAAGGTCCGTCTTGTGTTACTACTGTTTATCACGCTTTCGAGTTGTCTAATATTTTTTTTAATAATTTTAAATCCAAAACATGTCTAAAAAAAAAAAAAATATGTTTCGATAGTACTACCGACGGCAAGTTGTTCTGCTTCGGGAAAACAACCATTAAAATTTCACGGTGTATACATTGTTTGTACAATATTACATGATTGTGATAAAAGACATGACATAAAAAAAGGAAACAGAGCAAAAGAGACAAAAAAAATAATCTCGGAGTTTCTTTCTTCCTTTCTTCTCCGGATCGTCCACTTAGGTAGCTAGTGAAAGGTTGCAGGCTAGCTAGGGTAGGATCCTCGACGGCATGGCTGAGGACCGCGTTGTAGCTTATTCCCTGAACCGTGATCTCGTGCCAGCGATCATCACCACTGTTCGTAAATCTACTCTTTACTCCAGTGGCACCCTGAGCGTTGGTCCTAACCCCTTAAGGGTGTCCTCAGGTGGATGTCGCTTAGACTTTGGCCGGATTCTTGGAAGTTAATTTTAATTTTAGACCTGTTACCTTTAAGGCATCTTACTATACCTAATGTGTACATTTGTCATTTAGCGCTCGACAGACGGACAGACTGATTAAAAATTCTGTAAGATCAAATAATTATAACAATGTTTTTAGCTACTTAAGTGATACTTTTGTTACACTTGTACTTGTCAAAATTACACTGTATAAGATTTATCTTATAAAGTGTAATTTTGACAAGTACAAGTGTATGTAAATACCTAAGTACTGAATAAATTTCATTATTTCATTATTTCGCACCAGCCTGTGCCTCAGAGCTTACCTGTTTATACATACTTACCTGTCCAACTCCAAAATTACCTGTTCACACCAGCCTGTGCCTCTGAGCTTATCTGTTTATACATACTTACCTGTCCAACTCCGGACTTACCTGTTCACACCAGCCTGTGCCTCTGAGCGTACCTGTTTATACATACTTACCTGTCCAACTCCGAACTTACCTGTCCACAGCAGCCTGTACCTCTGAGTTTACCTGTTTATACATACTTACCTGTTCAACTCCGAACTTACCTGTCCACGCCAGCCTGTGCCTCTGAACTTACCTGTTTATACATACAAACTTACCTGTCACTCGTCAAAAATGATTATATTGCTTTTTAAGATTTTGTAGACCACCAAAGTGAAAATAGCTGAATACCTACGCTATACATAGGTATTGTCACTTTTGTATGCTAACTATTAATTATTTATTATCTGTGCCTGGAGTCATTATAAGCCCTTATATAGGTGGAAGCCTCTTGGCTGATAAGCTGGATACAATAATTCAAAAACAGTATTCGGAACCAATCTGAATTCAATAGTAGATGGATGTCATTTAGTTATTATAATCATGATGATATATGCAGAGCATTATACGGAATTGATTTAAACATACAGTTGGATGGAGGCGGGAATGTGCATGCAGTGTTTTGAACGTATACGGAGATATTCAGTGTGCAAGAAAGATTTAAGAGTGAACGGACGCACTAATTCAGTTATTCGGAACCAATCTGCATTCAATAGTAGATTGATGTAATTTTGTTATTATAATCATTATGATATATGCAGAGCATTATACGGAATTGATTTAAAAGTACATTCGGATGGAGGCGGAAATGTGCATGCAGTGTTTAGTAGGTATACGCAGGTATTCAGTGTGCAAGAAAGATTTAAGAGTGAACAGACGCACAAATTCAGCTAGAAATATTTAATTTGAATATCACCATTTAACGTTTAAATGAAATTTGACGTCGACTACTGATATGATACTGATTAAAACATCTTACATACGCATTGAAAACATTAAAAATCTCACTACATTCAGTGGACGCCGCAGGGTGGTAGTTTGTAAAGACGCAAGAAGTCCTTCGCGATTTATATATATATATATATATATATATATATATATATATATATATATATATATATATTTAGTATTGTATTTACACATCTCGATTAACAACTTATATTAGATACTTGTCAGGGGTGGAGGATTGGTAACCTGAGACACAGGATCATCCTATTTCAGGTACCACCATAATTGGACGTAGTTAAGCGAAAAGGATCCAATCCACACCCAGTTACATTTGAGTTTTTTAAGGCTGAAAAAAAATTAAAAAAAAATAAGAAGCGCTATACATGTGGACTGGTTCTGAAGTTTAAGTATACGAAAAATAGAGCTATATTTAGCTGGGTTGTTTTTACTGACCCTTAGTATCTATATTTTGGATCAGTTTGGTGCACTTAACTCATTTTTGACCCAGTTGTGGATTGGAAATTGTGATTGATCCTAGTATTAATTCTAAATTACATTCTACTGTATTTTATTTGAGACTTTTTAAGTAAGATGTAACAGGTATGGTGAGAAATAAACGTTATTATTAGTATTATTATTGATAACAATTGTTTCTCTTTAAAACAATGCCAGTTATCTAAATTTTGGCGAATAAGTTATCATTTTTCAGATAAAAATATCATTCTTTTTAAATTACTCCATAAAATTCTGTTAAATTTAATATTTACTCGTCTGATATATATATATATTTTAAAGATTACTAGCAGAGTTTTTAAGTTTACTAGTATTCTTGTTAACCCCTCGTGCTAAGCTAAAATGCTTGTGTTATGAATGGATTCAGGTCGGTAGTGCAATGGGTGGGGTTCGAACCGGCGACCTCAAGATCACAAGTCCGACGCCCCAGCCATTGGGCTACGGCCGCTTAATTTTTTATGAGACAATTGAAAAATCAGCACTTAAACTAGGTACATAATAAAATAGTCGAATTCAAATTTAACGTAATAAATTTACAATAATCTAAATATTCCAATTCTGTGTATTAATAATAAAGGTACAACTTTAAGCCAGCACACAATTGACATGTCAACCTTTAATCTCATTCAATATTTTAACAGAATGGCTCAGAATATTTTAACAACCAAATCTATAAAAAAACTATTTCATTGAAAACGTCAAGAAAACGAGCATTGATGTTTTGTAATATTCAAAAAGTTCTTGTACAGGTTGCTACAGAAATCAAGATAATTCGTATATTGTATATATATTATATTATATTCGATATTCGTGTATATAATTCATAGTGACAACTAGATTTTCAGTGTACCTATTTGTTTATGGACAATAAAAAATATATAGTGTGACATCAACAAGAGCCGATAACACATTGTTTTATTTGCAAAAAACCAAATTCACAAATATTTTCGTAAATTAATCTACAAATACAACACACATGTTTAACACATTTTTAACTCAAAGTGTAAAAAATAAAGCACACTTTGCCGAATGAAAACAAATATCTTGTAGTGTCTCTAGTAACTACAACTGTGGAAAATAAAGAATAGAATATTTTTTCGCTTTTGTATCCGCGTGGTACTGGTACTCAGATTGCATTATCGTGTCGTTTTTTATCTATTGGTTAATAAATAATATATCTATGCGAAATTTAATCCATTTTGGTGTAACTATAGCGTGAAACAATATAGAAATTGTTCATTACAATTTTTTTTTTTTAGAATTTCTAAAGCAGCCTGTATGCCATATGGCGTATAAAACACATTTCTGTTCATTGTACCGATCAACCCGTCTGTCGCTAAACAATGTACCGTTAGCATAATCTAAATTACCTATTTACATACAAATTATGACATTACAATAATATTCGTGTAAAAACGCCTTTTGTATTTCGACTTTTCGAGGTTTAAATTGTCTATAGCATCTTGAGATCGGAACAAAATCGATTCAGTAAATTCGAAATTGACATTGATTTGAATTTAGAACCGTAGTTATCGATGAGTGACGTCATAAATATGGAAAGTCAAAATTATGTTCTATATAATAACATAATTTTGACATTCAATTTTGAATAATTATAATGATACGTTTACACATATATTTAATTATTTATTGAATAGATAATATGCATAAATTACAATTAGACAAAGAATGTACATATATTAAATAAAAAATATCTAATAATTTAAATTTTATTGCTAAACGCAAAACTATATGTTGTAATTGTCTAGAACAATATGGCTGATTACGTTACTATTATATTTGTGATTTTAAGGAAACATTTTTTTTAAACCGCGATTATAATATGTCATGACTTTTGACGGATAACGAGGAATAATTTCAGGCAATTACTTATAGAAAATATCTTAACCTTACCTATCCCTAAAAATAATTTAAATATGTATGTTTATGTTTTCAGTACACAAGTATTTTAGTTCATCTAATTATCTTTGCAAAATATATGCCAAACATTCAAGGAACATATTTCATAATAATTTTGACTATTCTGGCACTAAAACAAAATAACAAATGCCCAATATGCATTGGTAGGCATAATAAAACGCCTCTAAACTTTCTTCTTATATTCAGATTAATTGGATGAAAACACATTAAAATTTGATTTCAAATCTTTAATAGCCAACCTAATGTATTTATTGGGCCCAACAGCGATTTAATAATTTAATTTAGTATACAGTAGCATATTAATTAAGATAAAAGGTACACAGTACCGTCTAAATCATCATATATAATTATCCTCACCACTGAACATGAGCTTACTCCCGAGGGAGGGCTTTGATAAAGTCACCACGCTTGTGAGGCGTGGTTGGAGACCGCAGATTTATGTGGTATCATACAAGGAAACGCTGTTGCCCGTTCATTTATATGCGCTTGTTTTAGATGATGCTATAACAATCGGGGCCAACGGTTTAACGAAGGGTTGAGGGTCAACCCAGACCAAAAAAAAACTATTTTTATAAGTAATATACCATACCTACAGAAAAATGTCTGGTCCACCCGAACCCGATTAAAAGCAAAATTAAAATAAAATGGTACTTACCGGTTATTGAGCTACCTAAACGTTTAACAATGCTGAATTCAGATCAAGAAAGTAATTATCCCTTATAAATATTTCAAGGTAAATAACATCTTGTTTAAAAAATCTATTAAATTTTAATGTTCATACTTCTTTACCGCCATCACTCAAATAATTGCGTTGAAATTTAGCATAAAAAAAATTTGGCACACACTAAAAAATATTAGCTAAAATTCTCTAAGACGATGTAACGGGATCAAAATTTGATCCCGTTACATCGTCTTAGAGAATTTTCTTCTTTTTCTTCTTTTCTTCTTCCGTGTAAAGTATTTAATACTTTACACGGAAAAGTCTAAATATACGAAGTATTCTATTTTCAAATCCATAACTTTCAAATTAAGAATACATGCAAAACTCGTTGTTTGTCATCGAATGAGTGCGCGACAATTCGAACATAATATTCAAATTATCCTTATTCGTCCTCCAAAGAGTGCCACCACTAAGAACCCAAACGCGGTCACTCCATCTATCTAAAATATATAAATTAACCTGCGACAGGTACATGCTACCTCACCCTGCTTGGTGTAAAGGCCGTTCAAACATCGCCCGTAAATTTATGATGGTGATACACGATTATGCTAATAAGGTTCGTATGTCCGACATATTTGTGATTTTCTCACGAATACGGCGACATTTTGTCTGCTTGACGTGTCATTGAACTTTGGAAAGTTGCGCGTTCTAAAAATTTTTGATTCTATGATGTCATAGACAAATTTGTAAAAGATAATGATTTTTGTTTGCACATTTAGAATGTGAAAAAAGAAGTGTCATTTAATGTCCTCTTGATTTGTTGAGTACCTACAATTGAAAGTTTTAAAATTGCAACTAGAAGGTTTTGATATTATAACAATGGGACCAACGGCTTTAGGCGCAGACCTTAAGCAAGTTTGTAAGAAAAAATGTTGTTTATTTTTTAATTTATTAATTAAGTTCTGCCACATCACATACAAACAACAATGTTAGTAAACATTCTAATAAAGTTAGTCCTGATACATATGTATCAATATACAATAATAATATGTAAAATAACGGTGTTCATAGCATGTTTATGACTTGAGCGCTGGTTCAAATTACTAGTTCAAATCAACAACTTAAAATATCCTTGAAAATCATTAAATGAGACTTTTGTCAAAAGTTATTCAAAATTATATAACATTTTGCAGTTATAAAATATATGTTAATTTAAAACTTCCATCTGTCATTCTTTATTCGGAATAAAAGGGCTCAAATTTTAAAATTGGAAATCATTCATCATCATCTTTTTTTAAATTTGGAAAGGCATGTGCGCTGTAACCTCATGGCTAACGATGTTTTTTATACTTTACCGGTCACAACATTGCTCATAAAAACCATAAAACCTTTTTTAGATCGACAACTAGTGCATTTACTAGGCCCAAAGCAGTATTTTTAAACTTGGACTATCCTTAATCAGTATAAAGTTCTAACCGAAACTTTTTTCAAGATCCATTGACCACAAAGGCCTGTGAGGTATAGTAATTAGCAAATGGCTAAAGATCAGGTATCGGCCGATAGGATTTTTTATTTCCTTTCACTATTCGGTTAGATCCTTTGGTTTTAACGAAAAATGTAAAAGAAAAATTCGGATGCACCCAGTATAGTAACTTGGTGTACTAGTGTATATCCCTTGCTGTGAAAAATGTGCGGAGAAAGATACAACTATTTATGTAAATAAAACTGGACAACTGAAATATAGGTATGTACAAGCATAATTTAATAATGACTTGACCGATTTGGCTGATTCGTTTTTTATTATGTCGATAATTGTGAAAACAAGGTTTGTATTAAAGGGAATGTTGGAAAAAATCACGAGAAGTGTCTAAAATATTTGATAGTTTTCAGCGTTAGATAGCCCATTTATTGAAGAAGGCTATGTTCTACTAGTACCAGTCAACTGGGGTTTTTTTGATATTCAGGGTAACATTGACTGTGTAAATGTACTCTTATTTGATTTTAGAAGGATCTCTTTGCAAAATTCACCGGCTTTAGTTTCTGGAGCACATTTCCTCATGGCATTTTGGCGTTTTGTCTCCCTTCACATTTCACCATCACGGTCAAAGTTACCCAGAATGTCAAATTAACCCCGGTCTACGGTACCTACTCAAATAATTTTGTTGGCTTCAAATTGAGTCGATTTAGATATTAATAGCAAGGTTTAAACTGTTAAGTTTTGCAGCAAAAAAATTCCGACACTCAATTAGGATATATATTTAGACTTCAGAAGCATATGGTTGGATGTATATTATACTCCAGAAGCATTTGGTCGTAAGTGCCAGTTTACGATAAAGGCACATACGACGAATGTTTCTGACGTATAATTGCACATCTGGCCTTATTCTTCTGAGCTCTAGATATTTGGTATATAATCCTGCAATCAAGCGCTAGGATTCATTTTATAGGTGTCTTCAATCTACAATCAACAGGTTTTTATCTTTTATTGTTCATTAAGAAAGGTGGTCGGGTTTTATTATGTGGAGATACAATTCATTAATTTTTTAGTTGGCAATCAAATTGATTGTGAACCATCTACTCAGAATTCAGACAGAAGAAGTTTTTGAATAAAAAAGTGATTTATTTAGAAGTTAAGATATATTCTAAACTTCTTAAAAAAGAATATCAATCCCGCGGCCATTATACAAGACTCCCAGACTCAGACAAGCCATAGCTCACATAAATTATTTTTACTGCACCGGTGTCATAGTGGTTACGACAGTTGCTTCTGAGACTTTGTGTTCTTTGGTTCGATTCCCCCCCGGAACATTTATTAGTATAAACCACAGATGTTTTTTTGTGTCTTTTTATGCTTTGTTTACGTCAATTGCGTGTTTCCAATTATTAAGCGATAAAGGGATTAAAATACATAAGAGAGACTTTAAAAAAAAAAAAATTGTTATGGGTGGGTATCGAACCCAGAATTCCAGATGTCAGAATGAGTTAAATTCGCCCCTGAATCAGCAGTGGACTAAGTAACAAAAGTATGATTTGTTTAGTTACCTTTTCAGAAGTAGTTCTGTATTATCAGCTATTTATTTATTAAACTTTAGCACATTCGATTGTACATATGTTATATATTATTATGCATGGTTTTGATATAAAGATATGTATCCAAATGACTATTGACGAATAGTTTATTACTAAATTAAAAGTCAAATCAATTAAGCGTATTTACTTATAAGCACATGAATATAGTTCGTAAATAATAAATTTATAAAATTCGGGCCACTTTTACCTTTTTCTAACTCATCCCGAAAATCTTCAAAAGAGATTCACGTCACGATGATCTGAAACAAATAATTATTTATTAAACGCCTTGTTAACAAAAAATTATTTTAAAAAAGTAGTAGGTATCTTTCAGTTCTTATTTAATACGTTTTTTTTTATGTGCGTTTCTGTCATAGATATCAAAATAAAAAACAAGAGCAATTTTCGTGGCAATTAATTTACTATCATAATCTATGGATTCGTCACGAAATTAAAAGGATAGACCGTCAGATGAGCTTCAACCGTCGATACGTGCGGTCGCGTCCACACCATGCCTCAAAAAAGAACCACACTATCGGCCCGCGAAAATCACAAAAAGGTACACAGACTAAATATTTAAATCGCGAACCAATCACTCAAGATATCCTTTGAGGAACACCGTGTGAATTCTGAACAAGCCAGTTTTGCTTCAATCGATCCACTTGGCGATAATTTAAAAAAGTGATTTAAAAAAAAAACTTAAGAACAAAAGTGCCGCCAGTCTTTCGAAATTCGCAGATTACTGAGGCATCCGATAAACCAATAGTCGTGTAGTCATGCAGGTGTAGATTGGCCGTGATTAGTTTTTTTTTTTTAATAATTGGATAATTTAGTACTGGTTTGGATTGATTGTTATTTGTGCGGTTTAGGAGTAAAGCTTTTGTTTTTAATGTCGTTTGTTGTGGATTGTGAGGTTGTTAACATATGATGGGCTTAACTTTTTTTTAGGATTCATTGTAAGTAGTAAACTTAGTAGTGATGACGTAAACAAATTATGCATAAATATGTTAAAATATAATTTCATATTTATTACCTTCAATTTAAGTTAGGAGGTCTGTTCCGAATAGGTATTTGAACTAGTCAAGCTTAACTTAAACAAACTGTCCCTTTTTATATTTTCATTTCACAATGGAAACATCTACAGATATGATGTCACGTCAATTTAATTTAGCGGAGGTGGTCATAATAATGTGTAAAACTTTTTGATTTGAACGTCAAATAATGTTCGTACAGGCCAGTGTAAATTGTGACAATCTAATATACTCAAAACATGAGTAAATTGTCAATACACAACAACAAAACATCTTCTAAAGATACATTTAAAAGTAGAAAAATCCAGACCCATGTCACTTAATGCTTCTGTATCTATCAGCAACTACATCTCAGAAACAAATTACGACAATCCGAACTCCAATTATTTATACGCCGAACGTTATCACAACAAGCCGAAACTACAGATAAAAATACTCCAACAACATAACGCAAACATTTAAATAATTACGAATATCTTTAGACCAATTAAATGCTGACAGCAGCCAATGTGCGTCGCCGTCACTGTATGAGACAAAGTGTCGAGATCAAAAGACCCGCCGCCGATTGTCGCGGCATTGTACCCTCACTCGTTAGTCCGGCATTATCGTATCAAGATTTATTTTAACGATTAACTACAGGGTGCAAGGGGTAGAATTATAGCGGCTTAATCGTCTTCTGTGTACGTGTAAGCTCACATATTAAATCACTAGCATCCCGCGCGAGGCTTTATCCCGTTCTCTTGCGAACTTCAAAGTTAAATATAGCCTATAAGTAGCTTTCCTCGATAAATAAACTATCTAACACTGAAAGAATTTTTGAAATCCGTCTAGTAGTTCCTTAGTTTAGCGCGTTCAAGCAAACAGTACCTGAACCAACCAGACTCCAAAAGACATCTTCAAGTCATAAAAGCAACTAAGATTTGAGTGTCATAGACTTTTGCTACTTCAAGGCATAAAGGCGAGAAAGATTCCAGTCTTCACCCCAAAAAGATGTACTTGTTCGTCTAAAATCGTTGTCGCCATCTCCTCTAACTTGCGCCTACCACAATTTCGACGTTTAACGCTTATAGCTTCAGTCATTAAGCCACAATTGGGCACTTTACAATTATAGACAGAACTGCCATTGTTTAATATCAAACAATACTCATATGTTTCTAGTATTTCAATTCAATGGGACGCGTTTCCGTGGGACGTTCTACGGAGGGGATTATGTTTATGAACATGATTAATGTATTAGTTGCTAAATGTCAATTATAAATCTAAATCGAGTTGGAACTTAATTGAATATATTGATCGTTTTTGGCCCTAAATCACCATTTATTAATGGACTGTCTGTTATGTATTTGACAGATAAATCTGATTATATTTTTAAATTAGGTACTATATGAATTAATTTCTAGGTATCATATCATTTATTAATTGTGTATTATTTTCTGTAGTAAATAAAAAAATATTTGGAGGAGTATCACCAGCAGTCTGTATTACATCCACTGTTGCCTATAAGCCGGCTCCAAATGTTTTTTTTTTCACAGACGGTAGTTTCACGATAGCTGTGTGCCAGCCGAAAAACTGTGGCCAGTTCCTGGCAACTCGACATGTTTTTCATGGTACGGAAGATTCCTTAACCAAGCGTAGAGCGATAGTTGCCAAACCTTCTCTAAAAATGTAAAGTCATAATTAAAGTCCTCAATCCCCTCGCTGCCAGCCAATCCCACAAGAGGCGCCATCTCGCGCAGATTCTTTTTTATGCCCGATCAAGTAGCAACAGCGGTATGGCTAACTATTTCAAGAAAAATCCTGTCTTTATCCAAGAAGACTAGGAAAGTTTTTTTCGGAGGGACATTAAATTTAGTATTTTATCGGGCATAAAGGCAAGCAGCAGCGTTTCATTGTGTGGTACAACATAATACTGCGGTCACCAACCCGCCTGCCAAGCGTGGTATCTATGGAAACTCCCCCCTCTCTTGGGGGGAGGCCCATGTTCAGCAGTGGACGTTATACGGGCTGATGATGATGATGATGAAAGGCAAGCAGGGCTCCAGCCTGAACCCGGAAAGATTCTTTGATTTGACTTTGAAAAGATATACAGGGTGTCCCAAAAGATTACGTAGCTGGGAAGGGGGGTGATAGGGATGGTCACAAGGGTCACCAGAAAAATATAAAAAATTCCCTCTGGGTGTTTAAAAAAATAAATGGCATTTTTTAAAAGACTAAAAATTTTACACCTTGTGCTAACTGTACCTACAAATATGGCTGTATTTAAAAAAAATGCTGTTATGTAATCTTCAATAATAACAAGGTCATCAACATCAACATCAAAAATAACAAGGTGTCAAATTTTAAGTTATTAAAAAAATGCCATTTTTTTTTAAAATACCCAGAGCGGATTTTTTTTTTATTTTTCTAGTGACCATTGTGTCCACCCCTGTCACCCCCTTTCCCAGCTACTTAACCTTTTGGGACATCCTGTAAATGTAGGTATATTTTTTCCGGGAATAAATCCAATTTAAGGCTTATACCGCATGGCTACAGAGCTTGCATGAAGATCGTTAACAATATAAAGAAAATGGTATGAAAACCGAGTACGGCGAATTTTATTACTACGAAATCTTGAAATTAACTCATTATCTACTCGTCTGTTATTGTGACTGACTTATTGCACTATTGTGTCTTATAAGGCAACTTAATACAACCAAAAAGATACCTAATTGCTTTATTTATAACGTATAAACTGCCTAAAAAGAAGAACGGCGCTTTTGATGTTGCGAAGTATTGAGGTTAAGTTGTATAGTAAAATTTTATTTGCGTGTAATGTATTTTGATGAGCATATTCGAGGTTTTCATTTTGTGTATAAACTACTAACCGATACTTTTTTATTTGCTTCACATTATTATTATGCCCGGTAAAGAAGCAAAAGCCTCGTGGCTAACTACGTATATCCGTCCAAATTCACATAATTATTAAAATCTTCGCCATTTTTAATGTTATCATGATAAAGTCGGATGATTAAATAGATATATTTATTTACTATGGATGTCCATAAGGCTATAAGGAAAGTCTGCTAGGTTGGATTGCATATGCTTACAACGGCAGATCGAAGGAGTGTCCGGGGGGTTTTAGTGGTGTTGGGTCCTCTCCTCGTGATATGAGTTAAGCACACCACGCTATGGAGAGAGCGAGTCCCACATATCCCACCGCCAGCGCGAGAAACGCTGCAGCGGCGGTGGGAATGCGTAAATTTTAATGAATTTCCCCCGGGACAGTACAAAAAAACTGCTAAATGTTATAATTTTTTTTTTTTTTTTTACTATCTTTAGGCTTACGTTTGACCATAATCTCGCTTGATGGAAGGCGAAGATACGGCCTAAGATGATACACGCTTGCCTAGAAAGTGTCTGTTCACTTTAGCCTTAAAGATGTCCAGATTATAGCGTTTATAGTTTAAGACATTTTTGTATTCAGATTTCTATATCATTATTATTCTAACCTAACCCAAAACTTGGTCTCAGAAGCAACCTGTAGCAAGACCATTCAAGTTTATTAAACACATGCATGTTATATTTCTTCTGTAGCAACTATGACATAATGAAATAATGAATTTATTCAGCACTTAGGTATTAACATACACTTGTACTTGTCAAAATCACAATGAAAAAGAACTGTAATTAATAGGTTATTATTCTTATTCTATAAATAAAACTACTTAGGTAACTATAACTAGAAAGTGCAACCTGTGAGTGCTGCTAATTGTAGGACATTACAGACAAATTTACTCCGTCTGTCCGTGTGTCATCAGTATGTTAGTACCTATTTAAGATGTGTTAGCAGATACACACTCACACACCGAAGATCAACAGCTGACACAGTAAAATATTGAATAAAGTAACGTGTAAATTAGTAGATACATAGATAATATGGTGCACTATACACCCTTATGTTATATGATTGTTGTTTTCCATCCTATCCTCACACGGACGAAATTCGGACAAAATCATATTTTTCCATTGATGAACACTTTCAAAAATCTATTTCCCGTCTGGACGAGGTTCCGGTCCCGCATGGAGTTATCCAAAACCCATTATTTTGTTAAACGAGGGTCAAATATTGTTATGTCTGCTCATAATTGAATTCTAGTGTTT
The DNA here is from genome assembly GCA_947037095.2 of Nycteola revayana. Taxonomy (NCBI): domain Eukaryota; kingdom Metazoa; phylum Arthropoda; class Insecta; order Lepidoptera; family Nolidae; genus Nycteola; species Nycteola revayana. The sequence continues at coordinate 6,619,608 of OX344844.2, forward strand.
TCATTCTGAACTGTTGAATATGTTTGTTATTGACAATCTTTTTGCCTCTCGGAGGTCGTGGGTTCAAAACGCTCGCCGGACAAGCAAAAAAAACTAAGATTTCTTTCCGGCTCTGGTTGGCTGAAGGACTATCTTCCGTGCCTCGGAAAGCATATTAGGTCATTGGGCCCGATTGTTATAACATCATCTAAATCAATCGTATACAAGGAAACGGGCAGCAGCGTTTTCTTGTATGTTACTACATAATATTGCGGTCGCCAACCCGCCGGCTAAGCGTGGTGACTATGGCAAAACCCCCCCTTGAGAGGACACCCATGTTTAGCTGTGGACGTTATACGGGTAGATGATGATGATGATGATCTACCTTCAATATAATCTTTCTATAAGACGAAAAAGTGCAGTCAAATCTTGTTGTTTTTATGGGCGACCATTTATGTAGTTAGTTAGTACTTTAGTAATAATAATAATAACTCTTTATTTAAATCAAGTATTGTGTGCATGCTATATGGAAGCTCTGTCTCCTGAACTAGGCTATTGACCTGTATCTCAGGAGACAGGACCTTCCTAGATTACATTAATCATGTTTAAATAGATGGTTCACAGGTAATTTAAATTAAATTATACAATGAAAGACATAAACGGGCTGTTGATGATGATGATGATGAACGTAGTCCTGAGAGGTTACCGGTGTTTTACAAATAACCCTGTATAGTTATAATGTCGCTGTGCATACTTGGATTTAGTTTTGGGTACGAGGCAAGGTAATCGTCTTTTTGAGGTGGGTGGAATTTTAGGTACCGCGACACGGTGAAATCTGCGCAAAATTTCATGAATGAACAGTTTGCGCACAGACAGTAAATTGGCGCGCTGGTAAACATCAACGGTGTAGCCATGAGGCTTTTGCTACTTCACTGAGCATAAAGGCTCCAGGTTTATAATATGGTTTATAAACTAGGTATTTAGATTGTCAGGTTGGGTAAAGTGAATTCCTGAAATGACAACAAAACAGACGTGGCAATAAATGTATTATCATTTTCAACTTGGTCTTTACACTTATGGCAAAATTAGTCGATGGTTTCATGGTTACCGTATTTGCTTCTAATATCTGGCGTTCTGAGTTCGATACTCAGTCGGGACATCTATTTGTATTAATATATGGTGTTCTGAGTCCAGGTGTGTTAGTCTGTGTGAATGTGGTTCGCAAACACTTTTACCTTGCTTTCCCGTAAGAACAAGTATTTTTAGGGCTCCGTATAATATTGTTTAATTCTATTATATACGACTTCGCTGTCTGCCTCTCTGTCTGTCACCAGGATGTATCTCAAGAAGCGCGATAGCTACACAGTTGAAATTTTCACAGATGATGTATTTCTAATGTCGCTATAACAACAAATACTAAAAATATAATATAATAAATAGGAAAGGGGGGCTCACATATAACAAACTTATTTTTTTTGCCCTTTTTTGCTCGATATCAATAACGGCAACAGGTAGACGCTTGAAAATGGTACGGAACCCTTCGTGAGCGAGTCCGACACACACTTGACCAGTTTTTTAAATTTATACAAAATTATTATTAAACCATTATTCTCTTAACGTTTCTATGTCACGCGATAATTATTCTTACATAAAACCATTTATAAATATCATATTCTTAATAACCTCATTATAACCACCACTAAAATCATTACTATAACAAACATAATATTAAAACCAAATTGGTATTCTAAACTATTCACATTAATAGTATAACAAGCAATTATAGAAGAAACGGCCATCATCCATGGGTTGCACCTCCCGTGGTTATGACGTTTCATGTGAGAAACCCGACAAATTATTTCACATTATACAAGTATCTATACCGTGACGGATTTTCGAATAACCAGTATTAAAAGACCTCTCATAAAGTATTTGTTTACAATATTGATAATATTTAACAACGCTTATGAATTTTGGATGCAATATAGATTCTTAGATTACTGGACTGTATGGTTATGGTGTACTGGGTTCGATTACCATTCCGGACTACTAATAAGGGACGATATATAGACTATACTAGACATAAGATTATTTGGATTAGACTATTCCTAGAGTAGAAGACTAGTCCTAGACCCAAATATTCTGTTAGAAATAACTTTAATAATTACTTAGTACATATTTTTTCATAAATTGCTTTTGTTGCTGCGTCGTAACGTAAATATTTCGTCTAAATACTAAGTAATTATTATAAGAGTTAAATGCCTTAGTAATTGACTACCATGTAATTTTATTGTTAGAGAAATAAGAAACAAACCAAACCAAAATGGCCATGACATTCGATAAAAATACATAAATCAATTCATAAACATTGGTTTTAAAACATAACGTCGGTACTGTATTACCAAGTAAGTGACAATAGTTAATAAAGTACAAAATTAAATGTAGTAAATTGATTGTTTTGTCCTTAACAACAAATATAAAGAAAATATTTGAATTATGAAATGACACCTTATTAGCAACTGTCACTTACGAGTTATTGCAGTAAGTTTGACTTAAAATATTACAATTAATGAGAGATCAATTTACAATAGTCGATGTTACAAACAAATGAATACTAAACACTGACTACGGGGGGCCTAATTAAATGATTTCTTTACATTACTTGCGCTATCAAATGTTAGGTTAACAATACTTTATGTGAAGGAAATTCTAAATTCTTCTACCATTAAACAATATTATACGAAATAATATTATGCGAATGCGAAAATCGAAACAAGTGTCTGACTCGACGGCGTGCAGTCTTGTTTCTAATTTTTTTACCATTTAAGCTATAGCACCTAACTCTTGCCGAAATGTATGATTCTATGTCAATACCCAATTGATTTTGATTTGAAAGAGAGACGGTCAACGGGGTGATCCTATAAGGATCCGTTTTGTCATTTTGAGAAAAGGAACCCTGAGAATTAGCTACGCTACGCTACGGAGGTTGTCAAATGGTGGTAAATGGTTTATATACTTATACTAAGTAATCAGACTAGTAAAGTGGAAAGCGGGCATCCCCTGTGTGAGTTGGACTTCGGCTCAGAGCGAAAAGATTGAGGACTTTTGACTTTTAGTTTTGGGGACTTTTGTGCAACTTTCGGGATTTCGAGGTGGATTGTCTACGAGGGCATTGACATCGTTTTTTTTTCGGAAGGTCCTACGTACTTAGCCACGAGGCTTTTGCTACTTTACCGGGCATGAAGGCGAGCAGAGTTGCAGCCTTAACAAACGGTTTAAAAACTACAAACTTAGCAACCTGCGCAAGAGGGCGCCCCCTGCGAGGCTTGGACCTCGGCTCAGGGCGGTCGCTGGCGATCAGATTAGATTATGACTTTTAGTTATTAAGGGGGTTTTGTGCAACTGTCGCTCTACTTTACAGTTCGTGGGTCTTTCGGACTTTGGATCTACGAGGGCACCTGATAGGCATAGAAGGCCCAAATTGATACACTGTCTTTTCGTAAGTCCGTTCTTTACCATAAAAATATTAAAGCATATAAATAGAAGTAACTCATTTTTAATCGTTATAAGCTATTGATATTACAACTAATTTGAAATCCGATAGCGGTATAAATAATAATCCATTATAAAATTTAATATATTTTCGTATAATGAGTGGGATGGAAAAAAGTGTGTGTACGTATCAAGTTTGTGAGTAACCGTGTTTTATTGTTAGAATAGTTTGTTTTATTTCACACGCATGTTTCTTTAGTTAATGTCTATGTATTGCATTATAAAACTTATAGTCTTTTTAATTTGTAATTGATCTAAAATGGATGAAGAAAGATTGACAAAACATATATATATATATATACATGGCAAGTTTGAGTGGCACAGTCGGAATGGGAAGACCGTCGAGGAACCTTTTGCGCGGATGTCTCCGATTTGGTCAGACCAAATCGGAGACATCCGCGCAAAAGGTCAAAATATAAGATCCACCCTAAACCGACGTGCTTGTATAAAGAATATTATGAGAGTAAATGAAACGAAAGATGTGTGTAGGGATCGTAGCAAGTGGAGGTCCATTGTCTCTGCCTACCCCGCTGGGAAAAATGCGTGAGCTTATGTATGTATGTATGATCTAGATAAGCTAAATTGTGTATGTTATTATTTACCTATCTGTGACTCACTTTGGCAGGCAGGTGAAAATCAGCGTTACGGTCGCCTTGCGGCTGTAACATTATGCTGAGCTGAGCTAAGACTTATAAATTGTGTTTGGTATTTATAAGTTATTAATATTTAATTTTTGTGATCTAATTTTGTTATTATTATTTTATGCTTACTACTGTTGTGTGTTCAATAAATGATTTTTCTTCATTTCTAGTTTAGTATAGAGTTGGGTGAAAAATAACGTCACAGTGAAAAAATCACTGTGATACACTGACAAAAGTGATCGCTGTGATCTGTCAAGAAGGAACTACGTTGAAAAGAAACGTGAGTCGTTCAGTGTCACAGCAATTGCGTGGCAAGTCTCTCTCTCTCTTGTATCTTGTATTTAGACTTTTAAGACAAAAGCAAAGTGCAAACCATTGCCGAATGACAACCTCTAATTGAGTCGTGTACGCAATCGTGATCGGAGTGACAACTGTGACGATAACTACCTAAATGAAAGGAACTTGTAACCTCGGAAGAATGTATTTGTGATGAGACTGACCGATGTGACAAACACAGGATTATTTTTAACGGTTACTTTCGAGTCACGGGAACGACGGTCACGGTGACGGAAAAGTAACAACTTTGCACACCTCTAGTTTAGTGTGCTTTTCGGGCTCCCGCACATGGGCCACCGGCCACAACCACAAAACGCCGCCACAGGCACATTTCCTGTAGTTTTCCTGTAGTTTACAAGAAGCGAGCAGTGTAGCGTGCGGCGGCCACCGGCATCAACCGTGTGCGGCGAGTCTATATAATATGTATGAAAACTACAGGAAATATGCCGGTGGCGGCGTATTGTGGTTGTGGCCGGTGGCCCGTGTGCGAGAGCCCTTAGACGTTTTTGTCTTACCTACTACTGGGATAAAAAATAACAGCTCAGGCCCCATAATTTACTACCCATCTGGGGTGCTTTACAACTAGCCTATCTAGTTAAAATACCCCTTTAAACTACTTTTCTTTAATTATTATTATTGATTCCCTTTTTGATATCCCCCGCTTTGTAGTGATGGGAAGTGGAAATGGATGTTTAGGTACTACTTTATTAAATACGAGGTTCCCGCGCGTGGTTTCACGCAACTCCCGTTCCCGTGGGAACTTAATAATTAAATATAGCCTATGTAATCCGGGGATTGTGTAGCTGTAGAATTTGTCAAATCGGTCCAGTAGTTTCGGAGTATTCAATACAAACAAACAAACAATCAAATCTTTCTTCTTTATATTATTAGTATAGCCTATGTTACTCAGGGATAATGTAGCATTCTAATGTTGGAAGAATTATCGCAATCCGTTCAACAGTTTATGAGTTTATAAGCAACAAACATACAAAAATACAAACTTTTCCTCTTTATAATATTAGTATAGACTAGCTTCTCGCGCGCTGTTTCACCCGCGTCACTCTCGTTCCCGTGGGAACTTCATATTTACATACCTATAGCCTATGTCACTCAGGGTGAATGTAGCTTGCCAAATGTGAAAGAATTTTTGAAATCAGCATAGTCGTTTTTGAGTTTATTCATTTCAAACATACACACACACACACACACAAAAATACAAATCTTTCCTCTTTAAAATATTAGTATAGATATAAATTAAAATCTTTGTGAAAACAAGGCGTCATCGTATTGAAGTCTAGACATAATAGTTATTTAGGTATCAAAATTTGACAGGTGAGTGGTTGTTGAAAAAAGTGTTGAGTTATTTTTAATCAACACTTTTGCCTTAATGTTTTTTTTTTCTGACTGACATATGTAGTTAGCCCCGAGGCTTTTGCTACTTTACCGGGCATAATTTACCTTAATGTGTGTATGTTAGTTAATTAGCTAAACTAAAGATTTACTCTCGGTTTGGTAAACGTAAATCAAAGTAACTGTATATTTATTTATATTCGGTGTATAAAAATATCTGTCTACATCTAGTCATCATCATCATCATCATCAGTCCGTAACGTCCACTGCTGAACATGGGCCTCCTCCCGAGAGAGAGTAGTTGCTATAGTCACCGCGCTTGGCAGGCGGGTTGATGACCGCAGTATTATGTTGTACCACACAAGGAAACGCTGCTGCCCGTTCCTTGATAAACGATTATTATAGATGATGTTATAACAATCGGGATCAACGGCTTAACGTGCTTTCGGAAGGACTGAGGGTAGTCCCTAAACCAACCAGACGCGGAAAGTAATCTTAGAATTTACACAAAGATTTTCTGTCTGGCGTATCTTAGTACGTCATGTGAAGAGGAGGGATGAAACGCATGTAACTAAAAGAGTTATATGTACACATGTACCTAGATGGATGGAGAGGGAGAGGAAGGCCAAAGAAAAGACGGATGGATTGTGTGAAGAGTGATATGAAAGAAAAAGGAGTTAGTGATAGTGTGACGGGTGACAGGACAGAATGGAAGAAACAAACGTGTTGCGCCGACCCCAAGTAATATGGGATAAGGGCAGGAAGAAGAAGGAATTAGGACGATAACCAAATGAAATTAGCTAATGTTTGCTCTCGAACACTCATTTGACAATAGGCATGTGGACTAAAAAAATCTATTTAGTCCGTCAGTTAGATTACCAAAAAATATTTGACACTTTTTTTTTTTCGTTCCTCAAACAAAAAATGACGAATATACAGCGCTTTGAAATTTGGTGTGACTTCACTATTAGGTACAATTTTACCTAATAGTGACGTCACAAGCCCCAGTCTCCTGAACTTTATAGTTTGTTTTTGCTCTGTATCTTTGTCAATTTTTATTGATTTGATAAATAAAAAAATATGTGTCCAATATTTTTTAGTAATCAAACTGACGGACTAAATATATTTGTTTAGTCCTCATGCCCATTAAATTAACAAGAGTGTGACAGCTGATTAATTTCAACGTAGAATTTTTTTTTTAATAACTGTCACCAATCAGTCTGCCAAGCGTGGTGACTATTGAAAACCCGCTTTAAGTTAAGTACGGGTTTAGTAGTAGGTACACTATTTAAAATAAAAAAAAACCTGCTGAAAAATAAAAATTATAGTATAACATAACAACAAGCGTTATAATAGCATTTAAATAATACGCTATGTGTCACATTTGAAATAACAGCTTTTAAAAGTTTGAAAGTAATTTTCGTTTCTATTATAATATACCAAATAAAAAACGGGTACACCAATTTATTATTTACCAAAAATAATTTAAACAATAAAAGGTAAGATACACTATAAATTCATATTTGACAATGGGTTATTTTAAAATTTACACTCAATTTACATAGGATTAAATGTCAGTGATCGAGCGTTGCTTTAATCAAAGACTATAAAATATACAGGGTTATAAGAAAAATACCGAAAGCCGATACGTATAAAGTAATTGTAGTAGTTTTTTATACATAACTGTTTGGAGCATTCTCAGTTTCAGTTTTTAAGCAAGATTTAATTTTCTCAATAAATCAGTACTCGCTTTTACGCGAAGGATCCTTAAATAATATGGAAAAAATATTTTGTCTTCTCATAAATAGCAATGATAGCAATTATAATAAGAACAAAACTGTACGTATTAAAAACTTGGCCCTATTTCTTATATTTAATATAATATGACAAATTATCATTTAGTTACTTTAGTTATTGTTAAATAATTACTTACTAGTAATTCTCCGGTAGTAAAGCTTAATTAACGCGAAAACTTGACAAATTATGTACCTAAACCTTCTTTAAGAATCTGTTGATGGAATACGTTATGAAAATCCGTTAAATAGTTTTTGAGTTCATCGTGAGCTGACAGAAGCGGCGGATTACTTAATTTTATAATGTATAGTGATTTAATCAAATATTTATATCTATTCTTAAAACCATATTCTCAAAAAAGTCAAAGTAGGCAAAAATCTAAATACCTACAACAAATGATACTATTTTAACCGACAAAATGATCGCTCTAAACAATTACAATGGTATACGGTATATTTACAACAGCCCCACATTCTAAGTCCGTAGAAAGAATACGAGGCGAAAATAATAGCTTATATCTTTGAGGTTAAAGATCACAATATAGGATTAAAAGTTCATTGAAATGAGTGAACATAATCACTGTTATGTTATGTTGAACATCAGATATAACAAACGCTACATTTTAGAAGCCATTTAAATTATTTTCTTCTTTTGACGTAATACCATAAAAATAGTTAAAACTATTTTTTTTTGTAATGTTGTCTGTCTTATGTTGATGAGCTTGAACACCTTTGTAAAGATTATACTGTCTTCCAGCGCGGTTTCACCCGAACTCTCGTTCCCGTAAGAACTAATATTTTTTGGTAATAACCCTTACTTTGCAAAGAACCTTCCGATGCCCTCGCAGACCCGAAGTCCGAGATAAAGTAGAGCGACAGTTGCTCAAAAAATCTCTTTAATACAAAAAGTCTAAATCCCTCAATCTCATCGCCAGCGACCGCCCTGAGCCGAGGTCCAAGTCCCACAGGGGCGCCCTCTTGCGCAGGTTGCTTAGATTATAGTTTTTTAACCATTTATTAAGGCTGGAGCTCTACTCGCCTTTATGCCCGATGAGAAAGCAAAAGCCTCGTGGCTAATTAAGTATGTCCGTCCGAATAAAAAAAAGGTAATCAAACTGATGGACTAAATGGTTTTTTTTTATTTTTCATGCCTATTAGCAGCACTCACAGGTATCACCTGTTAGTTAACAAGTTTAACGTTTAAAGTTTTTTACATTGTGATTTTCACTAGTACAAGTGTAAGTGACCTAATAGTCTAAGATCCGAACCTACATCGACCTTCACCGAGCTTAATTAACATTAACCTTAATTAACTGTTGCAAACATTTAATAAAAATCATTAAAAAAAAAAACAAAATAGTGTATCCAGGATTTCTTTAGCCAACCCATTTTTAGTGTATTTTCTAAGATACTAAATCTCTACATAGAATAAAACAAAGTCACTTGCCGCTGTCTGTCCGTCCGCGCGTCCCTATGTATGCTTAGATCTTTAAAACTACGCAACAGATTTCAATGCGGTTTTATTTAATAGATAGAGTGATTCAAGAGGAAGGTTTTTAATATGTATGATACATCAGCATTGCACCCGCGCGAAGCCGGTGCGGGTCGCTAGTTCATTATAAAACATTTTTCATTTTATTATAAGCTAGGTGAAGGTCGATGTAGGTTCGGATCTTCTACTATAAGTGCTGAATAAATTCATTATTTCAATATTACATATAAATTATAGTTAACTGTTTTATGAACCCATGTTGTAATTTCAATGTTTTATGATTAACTCGCGTAGTTTTATAAACGCCGTTTAAGTGTTAATTTTGATATTTACATGACATTTGTTCATATAAAAATATCACGCTGTGATGGGAAATGCTATGGCGAAGAAGAAATTGAATATTGTACAATTAGTTGTCTTTTATATAGATGCTTGGCACGCTATAAAACGAAAATTAATTAAATAAGCTAATATATACTAATATTATAAAGAGGAAAAGTTGGTATTTTTGTATGTTTATTTCGAATAAACTCCAAAACTACTGAACGGATTTCGATAATTCTTTCACCATTAGAATGTTACATTATTCATGAATAACATAGGTTATAAAAGTCCACCCGAGCGAAGGTTGCTTAGTTTATGTATCTAGTATTTAAACCATTTATTAAGGCTGGAGCTCAGCTCACCTTTATGTCTGGTGAAGTAGCAAAAGCCACTTGGCTGACTAAATAAGGTCCGACAGAAAAAAAAACCTGTAAGTGTGTGTTGCTAGATGACCTATGGATCCGAAACTTGGTGCTTTACTATAGACCTAACAGACTCAGAGTCGCTCAACGAGCTATGGAGAGGGCTATCCTCGGGGTTTCTCTACGAGATCGAATCAGAAATGAGGAGACACCTAGAAGAACACGGGCTACCGACATAGCCCATGAGTTTAGTTCGTAACTAGTCATGGTTCACACACATAATTGTCCCGGGTGGGAATCGAACCCAGAACACCAGGTTTCAGAGGCCACTGCCGTAACCACTGAACCACAGGTGCAGTCGCAATAAAATACAGGGTGCAGTAGAATACTCCTCTCGATAGATATCGAATCGAATATATTGTCCTGTATACTGTCATGTTTATATACTGCTCTGTATCTTTGAAAATTTGATAAATAAAATATATTGGTAATCTAACTGACGGACTAAATAAATGTTTTTAGACTATATTAATCCACATTATCGGTTGGAATTAAGCTCCAGAAAAAATAACATAAAAAGTACTAAATTCTTTTGCTAATATTAATTTATATTAAATTCATTATTATAATAAATATTTTTTAATTAGTTGCAATAAAATAATAATGTTTTCCCTACTTAAGGAGGAGGCTGGTCTGTGTAATATATCGCTAAATTATGGTGCATTAAATATGATAGTAAAGTCGTGGCACCCACTGTTTTGATATCATAAAACAGCAGTTTGGCTATTTAAGCACGTAAATATAGTATATTATTGAATGTTATGTATGGGATATTAAAAATGGACATGCTTTCACATTAATTTAATGAGGCGGAAAATTAAATATTTAAGATTTTTATTACTATACAAGTTAATTATATGGCTTCGTCCGCATTTACTGTCTTATTTTTGCTTAGACGGCATTTACAATCGTATCAGATATGTACAACTAACTTAGCATATACTTATATATGATTACGATGCTGCATCGATGGATTACGAACGTTCTCTGACCAAATCGGAGACATCCTCGCAAAAGGTCCACCCTAAACCGACGTGCTTGTATGAAGAATGTCATGAGAGTGAATGAAGCGAAAGATGTCATTGTGTGTAGGGATCGTAGCAAGTGGAGCTCCATTGTCTCTGCCTACCCCGCTGGGAAACAGGCGTGAGCTTATGTATGTATTATCGATGGTATAATGGTTACTGCGTTCTGAAACCTGGTGTACTGGATTCGATTCTCATCCGGGACCATTATTTCTGTGAACTACGACTAGTCGTTATAAGTACAGATATATTCTATGTCTGTAAATTATGTGTTTGTATGTATCATTTAAGGCGTCTACCTGTTGCCGTTATTGATGGCAAAAACAAAAAAAAAGTTGAACGAGAGCCCCCCTTAATTTTTTTTTATTTTATTTCTATTATTTGTTGTTATAGCGGCAATAGAAATACATCATCAATGAAAATTTCAACTGTCTAACTATCGCGGTTCTTGAGTTACTGCCTGTTGACAGACAAGACAGCGAAGTCCTATATAGTAATAGAGTCCCGTTTTTACCCTTCGGGTACGGAAGGCTAAAAAGATATAATGGCAGGAGCGGCTAGAGGCCGCGCCGCGGAGCGGATTGCGTACGGTGGAGGCGATTCGGCCCCATCTAAAAAAGTGGGCCGGTCGCCGTCACGGCGACGTCACCTACCACGTTGCACAGGTAGTAACAGGCCATGGCTGCTTCGGCCACTACCGGTGCAACGTGGCGCAGAGAGAGCCGGACACTCGCTGTCACCACTGTGACTGTGCCGACGATACGGCGCAGCACACGGTGGTGGAGTGTCCGGCGTGGGCCAACGAGCGGGAGGAGCTCGTTGGCGTGGTGGGAGACGACCTCTCGCTGCCGACCATCATTTCGAAGATGGTTCAAAGCGAGAGGTCGTGGGAGGTGGTTGCCTCCTTCTGTAGACAAGTTATGTCACAGAAGGAGGCCGCGGAGCGGGAGAGGGAAGTAGATCCCTCTGCCCACCCGCTTCGCAGACGGCGTGTTGGCCGTCGGCGGCGGGCCGAAACCCGCCGCCTACCGCCCTAGGCTCGGCCTTGGGGAGTGGGGAACATGGGCCCCGCTCCCTTCGAGGCTGACCCATGAGGAGTAGGGACGCCTCTACACTCCGGGCGTCCCTATAATTGGGCAAATGGGCCACTGTAAGTGTGGCCCTGGAGATCCCGCGGTACCATATTGGCCGCGGGTGCCGTCGGGGGGCCGGATTGCTCATGCGTACCCGACCCCCGCCAACGGCGGATCGAAGGAGTGTCCGGGAGGTTTTAGTGGTGTAGGGTCCTCTCCTCATGGTATGACTTTAGCATACCACGCTATGGAGAGGGCGAGTCCCACATATCCCACCGCCAGCGCGCAAATACGCTGCAACGGTAGTGGGAATGCGTCAATGCATTTCCCCCCGGACAACAAAAAAAAAAAAAAAAAAAAAGGCTAAAAAGATATACTGGGTGACTGTTTTTACCGTCTTGATAATAATAGTGCGTGATATGTATATGAAATAGATGTCTAAGGTATAATTATATTTACTGCCATAGAGTGGAAATCATAACTATAAAAATACGTACCTAATTAAGTAGTTACGTTACATTAGTTAAAATAGGTGCCTATAATATATGTGCCATAGGGTTACAGCCGCTTTTAAATTACATAATATATAAAATATAGATTATGTTACTCCTGGATAACTTAGTTTTCTAATGGTTGAAGAATTGTTGAAATCCGTCAAGTAGTTTTTGAGTTTATTCGTAACTACAATATATACAAAAGTCTTTTCTATTATATATATAATATTGGTATAGATTTAATTAAATATAGCAAAATGATATGGTTATATGTAATGTTATGTCGTAAAGTATCCCGATAATACCTAGGCCGCAACCAAATATGAATGAAAAGAGTGAGTAAAATAGCGTAACTACCTACTTAGGTACGCATTTTTACGGTGACGATTTTCACTTAAAACTTAAATTACCTATGCCTTAGACATCTATTTTATATAAATATCACGCCCTATTATTTTCGAGGTATTCCTCGAAGCGCAACCATTTTGAGGCGCTCCTAATGAGGCGCTCCTTTTTTATTCCTCGAAGCGCTCCTTTTAGTAGCGCCTCCCGATAGTAATAAAAAAATATTAAAATTGTATACCTTGAAGCCACCATCATCATCTGAGTTGCTTAACTTTTGGTTAAGCAACTTCGATGATGATGATGCACAAATGAGTTTTAAAAAATCATCGATATAATTTATTACGTTTACTTCATGCTCTTCCCTATTTTTAAACGTGGGTGGGCTTCAAGGTTTTCTTAAATTTTAATATTTTTAATTACTATCGGGGGGCGCTACTAAAAGGAGCGCTCCGAGGAATAAAAAAGGAGCGCCTCATTAGGAGCGCCTCAAAATGGTTGCGCTTCGAGGAATACCTCTTATTTTCAAGACGGTAAATAAGTCACCCAGTATATATACTATATACTTAACGGTTTTATGTATAGCTTTATAATATTAGTATTGTATGATACATCTCAAAGCATTTATAAACAGTGACCCGCAACCAATATTAAACTTAAGCCTATAACAACAAATATAAATTAATCATAAAAAAAAATCTAACAAAAAACCTTGACTATTTAACTAAGCCGTTTACCGATATTAATAGCAGATACCATCTTTGAAAACATATGACAAATTAATACTTATCTATAATGAAACAGGCCAAAATCAATTTCCTTAGGGTCACCATTCGACCATCTGAGGTCATTCAAACTATGCATAAATAAATTTTAAAATAGTAAACTCTAAAAATTTTCTGTTCAACTGTACTTATTTATTGATACTCGTGAACTTAAACTCTATTTGTGGGATGTTAGAGTTGATATTCGTTTGTGTTAGTATGTGAGTTATGTTGCATGTAATGTGGTTATAGGCAGACAGACGGGCGCGGAATGACTTTGTGAATATTTCAAATGCAATCTCAAGACTTGCCCACTACAGATCCTATTGTTCTCGGAGTGGGACGTTTGGATGTGGCTCTACTTCGATGACGATGTAAACAAAAAGTTAAGTTAACAATTTATAGTGAAATTTGATTTTATTTAAATAGCCATAAATTACTTTGTACCGATTTTATGATTTTAAAAAACTTTCTCTCCGGGTCGCACCGTTCTTGTGAAAATATTTTCATTAAAAATATAGTTTATATAACTAGTACCTAGTACTTTTTAACTAATTTAGTTATTTTAACTACTATAGTAGTAGTTAAAAATAACATACAAATGTTTACCATTATTATATTTATAGGTCCAATGCGTATTAAGTTTATTCGATGCACATCGAAATACAAATCTTCTTAATATCAAATGAGTATGTAAGTAGTAGTTATAATTGTAAGTAAATACGTCTAATTATCTATATCAAGTAACTAGCTTTAGATATAAACCTAAATACTCCAATTTTGATAATTTGATAAGAAATACTAGTTAGTTTTCTTGTTAAATATTAATGTTATTCATTTATATTGATATCTAAAATTTATTATTCTATTTAGAGAGATTAAAAGTAAGTTTTTGTACAATAGAAAGTTACACAACGACTTTCTTTAATTCTCATTGAAAGTATTTATATTATAACAAAAACTATGTTGATATGACTTTCTCTTTTAAAATAATTTAATTATTCAAGTTCAATGATTAGGTTTTTTGTGATAATATTTCTTGTGTAATGTTACTTTAGCTTATTAATATTAGCAAGATTTATTGTTTCAATTATATTATAAGTGAGATTTATAATATATGGTAGGTATAAGATGTCAGATACGGATTAAAAAAGGTTACAGGTTCGACGCTTGCGTTGGATTTTTTAATTTATTTATTTAAGGCTTACCAACTAAAATACATACTTGTCATTCGTTTAAACATTGAATAGAAAAGTTAATGTATGCTTTTAAATTATAGGTAGGCACAACATTTATTCATAACACTGTTCAGGCTTATAAGTAGGTATATAAAAAAACTTAAGTACATAAAAAACAAATAATTCTTAAACTATTTAGTATATATAAAAGAAAAACAGCAAAATTGACCGAGTTTACATAAATGGCTTTTTTGAAAGTACAGAGTCTACCAGAAAGTATGTCTACATTTATTTTATTAAAAATGTCATTACATTTTCTGAGGGCATAGGAAAGGGGAGTATTGCTCCCATATTTATTACGACAGCTAAAGCAAAAGGTTTATAATTGACTAACCTAGCTGCCGATCTCGGTACATTTATGTTAACTTGGGACAATCAGTTCAATTATTTAGTAATTTATGTAAGAATATTAAACCTAAATAATCTCTACGCCAGTATAGAACCTTCATACTAATTATTTCATTCATATTTAAAGTATAAGATTTGTCCAGTCAGTCGGAGTAGCCGGTTGACTTACTAAAACCCTCGTGATGGTGGAATATTTATCATATTATCTATACATTTAGGAAGTTGTACCCATAATGCCACTTGGTGGGGACGCCTAATGCATTTTACTCTAAAACACCTCAAAAATATGCAGCATATGGCCACAAACTAAATTAAAACTAAAATATAACTTTCCATTCAAAATATACAACCTGAATAACACAACAAAATAACTTACATTTGTAGACTTTATCTATACAAAATTAACACCATCTCTGTTGCTAATTTAATGCGAAAGCACGATTTTATCTGCCACTCGAATTCGACCTTTATCTCAATAGCAATAAAGTACAATTACTGATAAGTACTAACAAGTAGTAAAGTGTTAACTGAATTTAATGCGAGTTAATCGGTTGATTAGATGCAGATCAAGCAAATCATGTTTAAATAAACATGGATAGTTCTGACTTATGGACATTGGCACAGGCTTAGGGCTGCCTCATTTAGGTAGACAAAGATAGTTTCATGCCTTCGTATCTATAAGTATGAGCAGGACACATAACACATATAAACATATATATTTGCCAATGTTTTGAATCATTATTATTACAAGGCATTCCGAAACAACTTAAAGAATTTTTGGTTGGTAGTTTTAACTTCCAATGACGGGGATTGGATATTTATTTTAAAAACGAATAGTTCATTAGATTTATATTCACATATTTTTAAAAGTATTAAATTACAAGCGTTATAAATATAGTAAGTAAACTTTTACCTAATCGTAAATTAAATTGAGCATAAAATTTATTCAGATCTTATGTATTAATTTGCTACTTTATTTAATTAGCAAGTCAAATTTGTGTAAATGATGTCGAAATAAAAGCAGGTCCATTTTCTGTAATATTTGTGATATAAGTTTTTGGGTAAGAATATGTTGTTAGGGTATTAAATGGCTAGATAATTCAAATGTATGTTGTTATGACATTTTTATTGGTTCTTACCAATCACTGTGGTGACGGCAAAATGCCGAGGTGAACAGTCGCACAAAACTCCGCTAAAAATTATTTTTTTTTGCTGTCCGGGGGGAAATGCATTTACGCATTCCCACCGCCACTGTAGCGTATTCACGCGCAGTGGGATATGTCGGAGTTGCTCTCTCCATAGCGCGGTATGCTAAACTCATACCACGAGGAGAGGACCCTACACCACTAAAACCCCCCGGACACTCCTTTGACCCGCCGTTGGCGGGGGCCGGGTACACATGTCCATCCAAAAACTAACAAATAGGACAAGGACAAGGACTCCTCTTCTATCGGGGTGTGTATGCATAGATATGTATACAACCAATACCAACGGACGAGTAGATAATGATGATGAAAACAGTGTTTTCAGGCAGCACCTTGCTCCTTATTATAGTTTCTTACTGTCTAAGGATAGCAATAAGGACGGTGCCAGCCCTAAATTGACTTATATGTGACCAGGTACAGTTGTGGTCAGTTGTGACGGCGACTATTGACGTTTATAAATCCTTGCATTGTATTGTACAGTTGATATATGTGTTATTCGCTAGTACTGTTACACAATTTATTGGTTTATTGGCCGATTACACTATTGTGTTGAAAGCTTGAGCCTTTCTGATTTCAAAGTGTATAGTTGGATTTTGTAGAACATTTTCAATGTCGCTGTAAATGTATGTATTCCTGTAATAGTATAGTTAACGCTATTGTGCGCTATTGTACTTTTATGAATTCTTTACTTTAGTTAACATAATTTGGTCTAAAATCGGTTAAATATGAAAGAGGATTGTATGTGTTTCTTTTATATTCTCTGAAGAGGACTCTACACCAATAAAACCCCCCGGAGACTCCTCTGTCCGCCGTTGGTGAGGGCTGGGTACGCTTGGCAATCCGGCCAACGATAGTTGCACCTGACGTGCAGTCTGGCAAGAGTGGTGGTTAAGGCCGTAACTCTCAAGACCTTGTATGGCATGACATCTAAAGTATTCAAGAGGGTTGAAATTAGTCTAAATTACTTAATTGGAATAATTGTATACAATAGGAATAGGAAAGATTTGACTGTATGTTTGCATTGACTAGGATTTTGAAATGAGATCAGTCGTTCCACTTTCAAAATTATTGCACCTTTAAAAAGTTATCCAGAAGTAACATAAGCCATATTTAATTATGAAGTTCCCACGGGAATGGGAGTTACACACGTGAGACTGAAAGCTAATATACAATAAAATTAGTAATTAATAGTATCTATGTTAATAATATACCTATTAACCTCCATGCAACGAGTTTGAATGTCGCAAACTATACAAATACTTTTCAAAAAACAATTAAATAAAATCTAACACATAAAACCATTCACCAATTATAGCCCCAAGCTAAATCAAAACAATAAAGTTGTGTCACATCCGCTCATCGACCTTTATAATAAAATTAATATTATAATGTAAGTGGAGCAACTTTCGCAACGTTCCGTCAAGTCAACAACTTGTCACTTGGGCTGTGGTTTGCTAAAAACAAACAACAATAGAGAGGCTCTCTCCATACAATATCCTTTGTCAACCTTTTTATCAGGCCGACAGAATAGGGGAGGTCATGGAGTAGATGCTGGTATTATTCTTTTTTAGTTTTAAAGATGATTGTTACAGACGTTGCAGCATTTTTCAGATTAAATATACTCTCATCTTATTGCGATTACCAATCCGCCTGACAAGCGTGGTGATTATGGAAATATCCCTCAACGACGTGTATGTAAATATTAAGTGACAGTTGCACAAAACTCCCATAAATAAACTAAAAGCCATAATCCCTCAAACTCCCCGTCAGCGATCGCCCTGAGCCGAGGTCCAAGTCCCACAGGGGACGCCCTCTTGCGCAGATTGCTTAGTTAGTAGTGCTTAAACCATTTATCTAGGCTGGAGCTCTGCT